>JBBPDC010000129.1:18817599-18830795 GCA_037974485.1 Hemigrammopetersius urotaenia
ACACACACACACACACACACACACACACACACACACACACACACACACACACACACACACACACACACACGTCTCTCAAAGCCCAGAAAGGTGTACCTGTCCTCTTCTAGATTATTTTGTAAGTCAGCATCAGTTCTCTTATGCACAATGTTGAAAACAACAAAATGAATCAAAAAGCAAAAAAACTGCCCCAAGGTGTAGCTCGGCCTACTCCACTCTACTACTCTCTTGAATGCTTTGATAAATCTGTAAAATAATATAGCCTATATTAATGCCAATTTGTCAAAAGTACAATTTAAAGTGCACATTAGCTTGACTTGAAGTGTAAGATCTATTTGGATCCGTAAAAAAAGTTGGACAAAAAAGTTGTACATAACATATTCTTTAGGCATCTTATTTTTATAGCCTAGGTCATTTTTTCTTCCCAATTACTATTATCTTAGTTACATTCTAATGTAACCTATAGATGGCGTAGGGTTCTATACAGGTCCAAGTCTTTGATTTACAAATACGAAACTTTAGCTTATTATATATCTGGATTTTAATATCCTTTTTAAACATGTGACGATAAAATGCGTAAATTGGCTGCTTAGTTATTTGTCTTCTTAGCTGCTGACACAGTCTTGTGCTCAAGTAAAGATAGGTACAATAAGTACTTACAACAGTAAATGGTTTTGCTGTTTTTGTAAGAACAATGATTTGTTTCAATGAATGTTTTTCCTGAAAACGAATCCAACTCACATTCTACGCTGACAAATATAAGACTGTGAAAGCTAACAGGGCAAAAAAATGCATTAATTTATTTTAGTTTGTGGGTAAACTTAGAAGAGCCCTGTATTCTGAAATTGTGAGTCATAAATAAAATTGTACGATTGGGAAAAAAATCTGCTCTTTAGTAAAGAAGAACAATGATGCCCTATAAAGACAAGGTGGCTGATAGTCACACACATCTATAAATTAAGCTCTGTAATCTGGCCATGGTTTATCTAGCCTATGAGAAACAAATATTTGTCTTGCAGTGCCATCTGTTGGCTAGAGTCTACCTGTGTCATTTTGTCCACAGACACTGGGATGCCATCAATGGTAAGTGGAGGAAGTTCAGAGCTCAGGTCTCCACCACCAGGGGGGGCATGCTCAGCCAGTGCATTTTCCAGGTCCTCCAGAATCATGCTCTTATACTTCCGAACCTTATAGAGAGAAGCAAGAAAAAAAAATTACTATAAGAAGCAAAAAGGCATTAAGGAAAATAAAAAAGATACACATACCACATTCTCAAGCGGAGCTGCACCGAACACCTTAAACACAGCATTAGGCTTAGATGGGGATATGCATAGAACAATGGCCTGCTGACCAACCCTCGTTGTGTATTCATCCAGTGTAGCTCTCAGCTTCCTAGAGTCAAGGCAAGTTTAAAATGTTTAGTTTGATGAAAGTTAAATTATTATAAGTTAATTATTAACTAGCCTCCAAATTGGTCATGCACCCTGTGTAAAACATCCCACTCACCTTAGCAGACGAGTCTGTTGTCTTTTACGTATTGATGGGTTTGACTCAAAGATGTGTGGTCTTTTGCGTTTTTTTCCTGTTGCTACAGCAGCTGCTGCAGCCATACCGACTGGTCCTAAGGGTGGGTTTAAGAGCAGGCTTATTTTTACACATTTCCTCCAGGATCACATTTAAATTAATAAGCACACTTTGTTGCCTGTATGTGGAATTGGGTCAACTTAATATTTACAAAGTATACTATATACAGCCTTATGCAAAAAAGTTGGCCACCTTTTGATAAATAACAATTTGTTAATTTTTTAATTGAAAGGACAATCTCTCTAGGAAATGGAAAAAAACACAATATGTTTATGTTATAAATAGTACAAAGATGATAAAAACATTATTGTGCCACTCTGCAAAAGTTTGGGAACCCTACATAATCAGTAACACCTCCTCTGGCAGATATCACAGCTTGCAAATGCTTTTTATAGCCAGCTAAAAGTCTTGCTAAAAGGATTTTCTCCCATTCTTCCTTGCAAAAGGATTCTAGTTCTGTGATATTCTTTGGTAGTCTTGCATGCACAGCTCTTTTAAGATCTACCCACACATTTTCAATGATGTTTAAATCAGGGGACCTTGGTGGATTTCGAGGTACAGTGGGTACAGAAAGTTTTCAGACCCCCTTAAATGTTTCACTCTTTGTAATATTGCAGCCATTTGCTAGAATCATTTAAGTAAATTTTTTTCTCATTGATGTACAACACAGCACACCATATTGACCGAAAAACACAGAATTGTTGACATTTGTGCAGAAGCATGATATTTGTATGACATTTGTGTAAAAAAGAAAAACTGAAATATCACACGGTCCTAAGTATTCAGACCCTTTGCTGTAACACTCATGTTTTTTTTTTCTTCTGATCATCCTTGAAATAGTGCTACACCTTCATTTGAGTCCAGCTGTGTTTGATTATACTGATTGGACTTGATTAGGAAAGCCACATACCTGTCTATAAAAGACCTTACAGCTCACAACGCATGTCAGAGTAAATGAGAATGATGAGGTCAAAGCAACTACCTGAAGAGCTCAGAGACAGAATTGTGGCAAGGCAGAGCAGTGGCCTCCATAATTCTTAAATGGAAAACTTTAGGGACGACCAGAACCCTTCCTAGAACTGGCCGCCCAGCCAAACTGAGCTATTGGGGGAGAAGAGCCTTGGTGAGAGAGGTAAAGAAGAACCCAAAGATCACTTTGGCTGGCACACAGCTAAAATAACAAAGGAGTGGCTTCACAGCAACTCTGTGACTGTTCTTGAATAGCCTAGCCAGAGCCCTGACTTAACCCCAATTGAGTATCCCTGGAGAGACCTAAAAATGGCTGTCCACCAACATTTACCATCCAACCTGACAGAACTAGAGAGGATCTGCATGGAGGAATGGCAGAGGATCCCCAAACCCAGGTGTGAAAAACTTGTTGCATCTTTCCTGAAAAGACTCATAGCTGTATTAGATCAAAAGGGTGCTTCTACTAAATACTGAGCAAAGGGTCTGAATATTTAGGACGATGTGATATTTCAGTTTCTTTTTTAATAAAACTGCACAAATGTCAACAATTGTTTCTGTCAATATGGGGTGCTGTGTGTACATTAATGAGGAAAAAAATGAACTTAAATGATTTTAGCAAATGGCTGCAATATAACAAAGACTGAAAAATGTAAGGGGGTCTGAACACGTTCCGTACCCATTAGTGGTGCACTGCTGATCTGTGATCTGAACCAATCCCTCTCCACGGTTTGGCATGCACATGATCCGAAGATTCGAAAAAAAAAAAAAAAAAAAAGTTCCACTGTATGGTGCACGTAGTCGGTCTGTTAAGCGATAGTCATGGCCAGCGGTAGCGGTCCAAGTGGAGGAGCAAATGAGCTTGAGAAACCTCCAGCATCACTTAAATCTCAGCATTTTGGGGAGCATTTTGGCGAGCATTTTGGCTTCCCTGTTAAATATATTGATGGGATAAAACCACCAGTTTGTCGACAGTGTGGCACAAGGAACCCGTATGAGACTGGCAACACGTCGGGTATGACCGTTCATTTGAAACGACATCACCCTGGTGTGACAGGAGCCAAGACGAAGGCTGCGCAACAACCGCTGATATCCCCGGCATTTAAGCAACCCTTTGCTGCCCAATCCGACCGGGCTAAAGCCATTACAAAAGCTATTGGGGTGTTTATAGCTGCAGATATGAGGCCATATCCCGTTGTGCAAAACAAGGGGTTTATGATGAAAGTGCTTGAGCCACGCTATGATATCCTGTCGCGCACCCACTTCAGTGACCAGATCGTTCCAAGCATGTATGAGCAGGAAAAGTCTAAAGTTATGGCTGAACTGTCCCAGGCATCTTCGGTTGCCCTAAATACAGATGGGTGGACCTCCGGGGCAGCGGAAAGCTACGTGACCGTGACCGCTCATGACATCACAGCAGAGGGTGAGATACGAAGCCCTGTACTGCAGACACGTCCCCTCTATGAGAGTCACACAGGCACAAATCTGGCGCACTTACTGACGGAAGCAGTGGCAGAGTGGAGATCTACGGCACTTGATCCAAGGTTCAAGTCCTTGTCTCACCTAGACCTTGCCCTGCGCCTGAGGACATATAGTGATGGCACAGTCTTGGCACTGAAGATTGTGAAGAGCTAAATAAAATAAATATTTTGAAATTATATATTTTTAATGACAATGTTTTTGTTCAAAGTTATTGCCACATTTTAATGTCTATGAAATATTTTTTCAAATAATTGTTTTAATCAATAAAGTAACTTTCCCTGCAGGGTCAAGATGCAACACCAACAGGAGCAGACATCTCCCTTTCAAAAGAAGTCGGCAATGGTGGAGCTTTTTAGCGAGACCTTTGCACAGAAGGACATGGGCAGCAAGACTTTTGCTGACACCATCAAAAAGGAGGTGGTACCCTATGAGGTAGTAAGTGGCTTTCCAGTCGATGGTGAACCACTGATGTGGTGGAAAAGCAATGAACGTAAATACCCTCACCTTGCCTTGACACTGTCTTGCTGTGCCTGGCACTTCAGTGCCAAGCGAGGGGGTGTTCTCAACAGCAGGGGACATTTTACAGCAAAGAGGTCTACACTCTCTCCAGAAAATGTAGATATCCTCATCTTTTTGAAAAAAATTTTTTTTTTCTTTTTTGATGATGTGGACATAAGCTAGTTTTTATTTCATTCTCCATGTTCAAAGTAAGAAGCAATGATCAAATTGCATTTTACATTGTTTTTGATTGTGTCCACATTAAAGGAAATAATTATCATGCCCTATTTCGTACCTTAATTTGTTTTTATATAATTGCATGGAATGAGTCTCAAGTTGGATGTTTTTTAATGGCCAAAAACTACTTTAAATTTGAGTTAAATTTGTCTTGTCTTTTTTCGCTGATCCGAAAATTGATCCCATCCGTGACTTAAAATTGTGATCCAATCCGAATCAAGAGTTTTTTGATCCGTTGCACCACTAGTACCCACTGTATGTTGTAGAAGCTTCAGCTGTTTTACAGATGGTGTGATGTTTGCTTCCAAAACTTGCTGGTATTTAGTGGAATCCATTCTTCCCTCCACCCATGCAACATTTCCTGTGCCACTGGCTGCAACACACCCCCATGCTTAATAGCTGGCAAAGTGTTATTTTCATGAAATGCTGCTCCTTTTTTTGTCAAGGGTTCTATTTTAACTTCATCAGTCCACAGCACTTGTTTCCAAAATGCATCAGGCTTCTATAGACGCTCTGTTGCATACTTCCGACGTTTGATTTTATGATGGGGACGCAGGTAAGGCTTTCTTCAGCTGACTCTCCCATAAAGGTTTTGTGGAAGAGTGCACCACCACTCCTGATTCTGCTAAACATTCCTGCAGTTGTTATTTGTCTTTCAGACCAGAATACGAACAGTTCTCTGCAAGAGTTTTCTTGGTCTTCCAGATCTCATCTTGACCTCCACAGTTCCCCTGAAAACTGTCATCTATTAATTACATTTCCCACTGGGGAAACTGCAAGCTGACAATGCTTTGCTATCTTCTTGTAGCCTTCTACTGCATTGTGGGCATCAATAACTTTCATTTTCAGAGTCTTACACAGGAACCCAAGGTTGTTGCGTGTCCACAAGTGTGTGCACAAGGTTTGAAGAGTAAAAGTTTTTGTAAAGCTTTGAAAATGGCAGTAGCTGACATTTACTAATGACAGCTGTTGCCACGCATCAGATCTAACAAACTGATTAAGGTCTGAAAGAATCTGAGACTTTGGAACTCTTGGGGTGCCCAAACTTTTGCACAGTGCCATAATAATGTTTTTATTTTTGCTCAATTTATGGCATCATTGTTTGCTGAAAATAGTTTTTTTTTCCCATTTCCTAGAGAGACTTATCCAAACTTTACCATAAAATGCAATAAAACCTACAGAAAAAAAAACATATGAACATTGCAATGGACAATAAATACTGAATAAAGATGTAATGATACACTTGGCACTCAGTACTCCCAATAATTATGGGTTTATGAAATTACAGAAACTGAACATCTGCAGTAGACTTTACAATAACAAAAATAGGTAGAAATGTAGTCGAAATGTGTTCGGTGCAGTTAGGCATATTTATTCAGCCTACAAGACACTGCAAAACACTGTAGGAAGACCGAAGGCCCTTCTTCCAGATGATGGAGGTGTGAACGGTTTGTGTGAGAGGAATCCTGTCTGATGCTGCAGGATGTATTTATACACTGTTTAGTGCAGGTGTCCTGATGGCTGAACATCTTGACCCAGTAATGGAAATTTTCACTCATCTTCAAGATAGTGACGCTTTAGCTTCTTCACAATACTTTCAGTTCCTATTTGAAAGAGACAATAGGTGCCACATGATCACATTTAAAGATTGACATCATCAGATGAGTCGCTCCAGCTGTTCTACCTACTCTGAGGCTGTCTCATTTGGGCTGGATATGAACAGCATGGTGTCATTAAACTTGATATGGTGATATGGTGGTGTCATTAAACTTGATATGATTAGTGTGATTTGTACAGCAGATGGGCATCCTTGTTATTCAAGTGGCTTAAGGGGGTGGCATAGATATTTTTACCTGTAGGCACAGTGGTGCGGTTCAGTGTAGACCAAATGGAGTCCTTAACATGAGTATTGACCAGCCCTTAAAGCACTTCATAACAATTAGGGCGAGTGTAACAAGCCAGTACACATGTGACATGTGGGGATCAGCAGCACAAAGAGGTGATGAGTCTGAGATTAAAATGCTGAGATGGCCTTTTATATCTCCTTCTTGTTTGTGTGAACATGACTCATGTTCTTTCCCAAGCTGCAATGAAAACATGCAGATGAAATATAAGGTTGTCGACCACAAAAATAAACTTTCATGGAGGGCTGTCACAGAGAGCACCCATCACATCCACTTGAAGACGCAGTACTTTCCTCAGCTGATAATGTGGCCAATATTTAAGGAACAGAAATTCTACCACTGCAGAGCAGTGGCTCGAAATGACAGTAGCAATCAACACAAGTTTTCAAATGCTGTGTAGCTCCTCCATCAGCTCTGCTTGTAGCACAGATTATTGGAAACTACTGCATTTTTCTCCATGTCAGTGTCACTTCTGTGCTCAGAATGATCCACCATGAAAATCTGATCAGTGCTTGTTCTGACCTTTCATTAAACACATCATCATCCTGGAATGTTTTCTTCAGTATGTGTGTGTGAAATTAGTGGATATAGAGGATGATGATCCATTTAATCCCAATTGCTGTATCATTCACATTAGCGTTCTATTGTAACATTAACATTATAGTATAGTCAGACTGGACCTGTCTTTGCTTCAAGCAACCCAACAGTTGTGTATGTCAGTTGTGCAAGCTTCGGTTGTTTATACATCCACACTTTAAACCTGTAAGGCAATTGACAGGGAACCAATCTATAATCAAAGCTGCAATACACAATGAATGGCTACGTTAAATATTTGCACATCTGTACCTGCAGCAGCCAGATGTGCTGTAACTTCGTCTGTTCCGGCTGAGTTTAAGATGTCAGAGTCATCATACGTGTCATCATCAGGTGAAGAAGGGGAGTCCTCGTCAGCACTGAGCATGCTGTGCTCTGTGTAGGTAGCCACATGCACCTGTTGAGACACAGCATGGGCTTCGATGGTAGTCATGTGCTCCGTCTGATGTACTGTGTGGTCCTCCATCATTTGTTACAGCGTTCAATGAACTGCACACAACACACACAGACAGACATAAACAAAGCACAACATCAGTATTAAAATTTGTCTTATGCTCTGTGATACAGTTTTGATCGAGTTGGATAGCAATTAGCACAGGTATCGACACTTAAATGCCAGTTTTGCATCTGCCGGTTCATGGAAATTGCCGGCAGACAACAACAAGTGTCAACAGGCATTGCAGCAGCGTAACTCGTACCCGTAACTCGGCCGGGGAACAAAAAAAAGTATTAGGATGCTCAACCTTAGAGTTGAATGGCGTTATGTCCCAATACTTTCACAGGCACTGTGAATTAAATCTATCTAGAGTGTCCAATAGTATTGGGAAGTATTGCCAATATAGTGTCAGGTAGAAATATTTTATTTAAATTTATGTGCATGTACTTCTAAGTTCTAACAAGTTTGGTTGGCAAAAAACAATAAGAAAAAAAATGTGAATGGATGTACAGTATTCTTGAATCTTTAAGGTAACAATAATATAATTATAAGATAACCATGTTTGAATTGTGAAATAGTTTTAACTAAAAGTAAAATTAGATTGTCTATTCTTTGACTATATATACTATTGTTATATCTACTATACTTATACTACATTGACTGGGTTAAATAGAATTGCATTACTAAAAAAGGGACTAAAACACAACTTTCATTGACTAAAACTAAACAAAAATAGTTGTGGATAAATCTGACTAAAAATAATAATAGTAATACATTTAACTTATAAAGCGCTTTTCAAAATACCCAAAGGCGCTGTACAATTTTGAGTAGACAAAGAAAATGGAGTATTTTGGTTGTGTACTCATTTTAATTTTTTTTATTAAAAAGTTTGAAATTTCAGTACTGTGAGAAGCCTACTCAGATCAAGAAAATCAAGCACAAACCAGAAGAAAGAAAATAAAGGCTTCATCTGCATGAGAAGTAAAAATGCCATGCTCAGAGGTCTTGTCAAATTAATGGGATTAATGGCACTTTTTATTTAAAACACTAACTTTTAATAAGACTAATGTTATTTGCACTAGAATCATTTGCTCATTATTGTTATTCCGACACTGGCCTGGTCTGTTTCATTAACTAAAATAGATCTATTGAATCCATATCTATTGAATCCATACTTTGTTTAAATCACATAAGCCTTTCAACATAAATTCTTAAAATATTCATATCAAAATTAATATGACAACTGGAACACATTTTGACTACTAATTAGAACAAATATATAATTAGGATGAACTTTAAATGTTTTATTTACAGCATGTGTGAAAATGTATCAAAAAAGCATAGAGAACATATTTTATGTGCAGTGAGAATGCAGCCTTTCCAAAAGACACAGTAACAGAGTAATTAACTTCTTGGCTCTAGAAATGGACCAGATCTGTGACAGAATGGCAAGAATGGGTCTCATTCATTAAATCTTCAGAAATAAGTCATATGTTATATGGGGCTCATCATAAAAAACACATTTGCTACCCAATGCTATGTATGCAAATGACAACAAACACTTTAATTGAACTGAAAAACACCTTTATTTTATTAATTATGCTTCCTTCTGGTAATATTTTTAATTGTGGCATTTCTTTTCCTTGTTATGCTAACAATTTAATTTATCCAACCACAGTTCACTTTATCCCTGGCTACTCAATACCTTAATATTATACATTAAAACAAAGCAATCAGTATAGGTGCTCCCATGGAACAGAACACAAACTATCATTTTAGCACCATACTCAACTGTACTTCAGCAACAGCTTACAGTTAATGTGAAGCTATTCTTTAGAAAACTCTTTAGAAAAATCAGTTAAAAAATAGCTGAAATTCTGTAACTTAATATAAATACCTTTTCAACCCAATTTATACCCTAAGCTATAAATTAATTAATTTGTTTACAGAAGGACTTCATATTTTCATTTTTGATATTACTCCCAGACTTTAATGAACAATATATCAAAACATATTAGAATGTTACTGAGTTTTTTTTAGAAGACAACTTGAAGGTGCAATTGCAATATGTTATGTTAAAACACAGAATATTAGGCACAAAACATAGTTAACGTCTTATCAGATATTTATGGTTGACTGTAAGTTAACTGAGTCATTGTGCTGGGCAACAGACTATGATATAGAATGCCATCTAAAATGTTTATGACCAAGTTATCAACACAAATAATTTACAGACAAAGTCTGCTGATCAAAACTGATGACAAACAGCATCTTCATCAGCACAATCACTAAACATCTACCCAAAATAAAGCTACAGCAACAAAATAATAAACTAGCAGCACTGGGCATAAATTATCAATCAACTCATTTAAATAAGTATTTCTTTCTTACTACCATTCCACATTGTTTGCACATTGTTGAGGGCAATAGCAGACTGCCGGTCAGGAGGATTTGGAAGATCCTATACAAAAGCAGTGTTTTGTGGAGGATACAGCATACATCTGCTTAATCTGTGATTCTTCAAGATCTACCCATATACTTAATAAAGTTCTGCACACGGCCAGTCTGAAAGGACATCCAGTGAGCTAACTTCAAAAGTTTAAAACAATATTTTAAATTAGTGTCTGCACACCACTATGAAACACAAGGTACTTAAAATATGCTTAACCTTACCTTAATTTTGCCCTTGAAATAATCCAAACCTCTTAATTTGAAGTGGCCATTAATTTGTAAAACTGACCCCTTAATTTTATCTTAAAATTAGATTTAAGGCATAAGTGCAAAACCCCTTAATCTTGGTGTTGCTGGTGTCTCTCTAGCACAGTAGTATAAAATACTATGTAAAGATACAATGAACAATATACTGAGCAATTAAAGGGCAAAACTGAAAAAGGGGAAGATTCAGTTGTTTTACCCCTTATACCAGCCTTAATCTGTGCACTTTTCCCTTAATTTTCCTTAAATTAAGGTAATTTTAAGATGCACAATTATGGGTCAGAAGAAAACACTGGAAATGTTGATTTTTTAAATATGAAAACCGAATGCATAAAAGGAGCTTTACAACCACGGGTCTACTTCTATTTCATGAATGGCACTCAGAATTAACAAAGTTAATATTTTATTTGCTTTAACAAAATCTTGTCTACTCATCACTTATAAACGTGGGGGAAATAATAGGGTTGGAAGACAAATTTGGGCCCTCTGATTTGTGGGGTGGTTTTTTTTGCCACTTTTGATGTACCTTTATTGTTTATAAAGTTTTTTAAACCACCGCTGACTCTCTGTGAGTAGATTAACCTCATGGCATGGCCAAGTATACAGAGAATATAATCCATTATGAGGGATCCTATTAATGCAACGCGGTAAAACCAAACACATACTACAAGCCAGATAAGGTCTAATTAAATCAAGTTTTGTGGTTATCCTAAGATATGACATACAATCAGTGATAAACCAGCGTGTTATTTCCAGCGGCAAGCTGGATTTCCAATCGCTCTCAGCAACTGATCCACACAAACTTGTTACAAAGGATAGCATGGACTACTGAAGTAAATAGCTAGCTAACGTTATTTGTTGCTTGCCTAGTCGTCAATGCTATAAAAATGTACTTACATGTAGCTAATTTGATGGCGAGACTGCAAATTCCTGCAAATTATTAAGCAGTTTGCAGTGGCGCTAGAACAGCGGCTGGTCAGGTAGTTAGCCCACTGTACTTCTGAGAACTACGCTATGCTAGTTGGCAGGATGTGATCCATCGGATCAAAACCCTGAATGTTAAGTTAACTATTATTTTTAAGACTTAAAAGTTATGTAATACTTAACCGTTAAAAGGGCTTGAAAACCAACGGTAAATCTGCATGTAAAAAAGTTATCGCGTTGCTGATCACCCATTAGCTTCCTCGCTAACAGGCTAGCTAATTGTAAACTTGAGATGTACGACACACAATTGCCAGGTAAAATACTAAGAGAAACGCGATAAAATACGTTCAATTCCAGGAATCATGTGATGTCGATGATCGTTAAACCCAGTAACAATTAGCTGTATGAACCACCCACACTACTTACTGGGTCAAGCTGTTCTTATTCAAAATAGCTAACGTTAGCTAACTTATTTCACACCCGCCATCGCAGGACCAAAGCGGCTCTAATAACAGGCCCAGGCCTACAAAGACGACTCTATATTTTATTTGCAGGAGCGTATTCGTAAGGTAAATGGCGCTACTCCCAGAAAAAAACCCGCAAACTCCGTGATCTCCCATTCTGTTCAGCATCAACACGACCTCCCTCTTTCACCACCCTGCGCTGCCGGGTCTGTTGTTGCGGCTGCGCCGGGGCTGATATAGCTGGCGATTGCGCGGTAGGGTACTAACCTCAGAGCGGCTGCGCTACTTCGGGCCTGCGCCGTACAGCAGAGCTGAGAATCTGACTTGTAATGGAGGACAAAGAACAGAAAGCGCACCCAAAGCTGTAGCTGACAGCTTAGTGGTCCACAAACTACAGGATAAACCCCGCCCACTCTTAATTCTAGAGACACCCCCGCTATGGTGACGATAAATAGCTCGATTTTTTTTCTTGTGGGTCTACTTTAAAATTAAACTAAAATCTAAATTATTTTCGTCCTTTTCATATATATACACACACATATATATACACATATATACACACATATATATGCATATACATATATATATATACATATACACGAGTAGCAACCGGAGCCTGTTTAGTAATATTTCTCAGGTAGCGCCGTTTGTACTCAGTTCAACAGAACAATACTGTGAGTGTCCATAACTGTTTACTGCTTAACTTTACTTGTTTCCTTAAGTGAAATGAAAGGTTTGGTGAAAAGTTTTTAGTACTCTATACACGCTAATTCCTTCCTACAACCTTGGGGGCTAAGCCCCCCTTGTCTTTCCGTCCTAGTGATGTTTATTAGTGGTGGGCCGTTATCGTCGTTAACATGCTGCTTTAATGTGAGACTCTTATTGCACAATAAAAATAATATTGCCGGTAATCTATTCACAAAGTTGGGTTGGGAGCTGGGTCTGTACTACGCAAGCTATGATGACTTCCACCTTGATATTTTAGCGCGGATGTATACCTACTGTGAACCAGGGACGTCACTAGGACGGAAAGACAAGGGGGGGGGCTTAGCTGACTGCCCCTACTGATTAAGTGATACTGCCGCAAATAGTTAACGCGATATTTTGAACAGCTGGGAAGGGGCTGGGAAAGTTAACGCGTTATTATCGCATTATTATCGTTATTTACTTAACGCCGACAATTATTTTATCGCGCGTTAATGCAGGATTTTAAAATCCTTTTATTTTGAAAGTCAGTGCTTTCACCGAAGTAGCGCGAGCAGGGGCGGACTGGGACTTTCTTTACCAGGTTGGGAATGCACATCTCAGCCACATGTTGGGCCTTTTTGCAGAACGCACAGATCGCCAGTCCGCCCCTGAACACCAGCGCTGAGGTATTTAATATGGACAAAA
>JBBPDC010000129.1:18835133-18868565 GCA_037974485.1 Hemigrammopetersius urotaenia
CCCAGTAACGCCACTCAGCCAATCACGTGTGCGGGTTCCTGGCGGTAAATGTTGCGACTTTACACTGAGGGAAGACAAATGAGAGAGTTAGAGGCAAGGCAAACTGGTGAAAGACGGTAGAAAGAAACAGAAACACATGAGTACATGAGTAAACTAAGGCAGAGATACAGACGTGAGAGAAAAGGAGAGATACAGACGCGAGAGAAAGGGAGAGATACAGACACTGAGTGAGAGAAAGGGAGAGATACAGACACTGAGTGAGAGAAAGGTAGAGATAAATGCGACTGAGTGAGAGAAAGGGAGAGATACAGACGCGAGAGAAAAGGAGAGATAAAGACGCGAGAGAAAAGGAGAGATACAGACACGAGAGAAAGGGAGAGATACAGACACTGAGTGAGAGAAAGGGAGAGATACAGACACTGAGTGAGAGAAAGATAGAGATACAGGCGACTGAGTGAGAGAAAAGAAGAGATACAGACACGAGAGAAAGGGAGAGATACAGGCACAGAGAGAAAGGGACGACTGAGCCGCAGTAAGTTGAGGAGAAGACGGGTGAGACGGAGAAAGAGAGAAAAATAAGGAAAAAATGGCACTGTCCAAAAAAAGAAAAGTCGACAGCGAAAATAGGGCATTTAACTCGGAATGGACAGATTCATTTTTGTTCATACTTCCCTCTGGGAGCACTAAACCAGTGTGTCTCATATGTTCAGAAACCGTGGCACTTATTAAAAGTGCCAATGTGAAACGCCATTATGAGACAAAACATAAATGTTTTGAATATCCACTCAAATCTGAAGTGAGATCACAGAAAATAAGCAGTCTCAGAGCCCAATATGACCAGTCCACCAGGATCCTGAGCCACACATTCACTGCCCAACAACGTGCTCATGAGTGTTCCCTCAGAGTTGCTTGGATTTTGGGTCAACACAAAAAGCCATTTACTGATGGAGGGGTTGTCAAAGAATTTATGAGTGCAGTAGCTGAAACACTACTTGAGGGAAAACAAAAATAAGAGCTTTGTGATAAAATAAAGCAAATACCCCTGTCAACATCATCTTCCACAAAGAAAAGTGAAATGTTGACTCAGGATGTGCTAACCCAGCAAGATGAAGGCATGCGCAAGGCACCATGTGTAGGTTTAGCTGTGGATGAGTCCACTGACTTGTGTGACAATGCTCAGCTGTTAGTGTATGTCAAGTTTTTCAGCACAGACCACAAAGCATTCTGTGAAGACCTTTTAGGTCTCACTCCCCTTCAGACCAGTACAAGAGGAGAAGGCATCTACCTGGCCATTAAGGAGCTGTTAACAAAGAGAGGACTAGAGCCAAAAAAAGTGGTTTCAATAACCACAGATGGAGCCCCTGATATGATAGGGAGAGAGAAAGGAGCTGTAGCAAGACTGAAAGAGGACAATCCTGAGCTCATAGCTTACCATTGCATCATTCATCAATTTGTCCTCTGCGCTTCTCTGTCAGACGAGCATGCTGAGGTGATGAATACAATGATGAAAATGATCAATTTTCTCAGGGCATCCTCTTCCTACCAGCATCGCATGCTTAGGGAATTCCTCAGAGAAGTTGATGCCAATGCTGATGCGGGGAGGTGGTGGCGTAGTGGGTAGGATACTTGCCTCTAGACCAAGAGGTCATGGGTTCAAATCCTACCTTCAGCACACCACCATTGGGTCCCTGAGCAAGACCCTTAACCCCAAGTTGCTTCAGGGAGAGACTGCCCCCTGTAGTGGAAGTCGCTTTGGATAAAAGCGTCTGATAAATGTAAATGCTGATGATCTTTTGCTGCACAACAATGTGAGATGGCTCAGCAAAGGCAGGGGGTTAGCACGCTTTTGGTCCATTAGGAGGGAAGTAGCATCTTTTTTGGCAGAACTAAGAAATCAGAAGGCAACACAGTTTTCTCTCTTTTTAGAAAATGAGAAACACATGGACAATGTGGCCTTTTTGGTTGATATCACTGAATGAACTGAATTTGAGACTACAGGGCAAGGACAATTCAATTTGTGAACTGATGAAAACTGTCCGCTCCTTTCAGAGGAAACTTGAATTGTTCAAGCAAGACTTGCAGGGAGACTGCACACACTTCCCAGCAGTGCAGGAACAGGTTCAGGGACAGCGAGATATTGTTTCTTTTGTTAACTTTATTGATAAACTGATTGTAAACTTCAGGAACTGTTTCGACAGCTTCAGCTTTGGACTGCAGCTCACCATGTTCATTCAGAATCCATTTCTCATCACTGATGTCAGGGCGTTCTCAAAGGAAGTCACACAGCACTTTAAATGGGTAAATGCTGGGCTTCTCCAGATGCAATTGGTCGATCTCCAAGGAGATGTGGCCCTGAAAGAGCAGTTTGTAAGAACTGACCCTTCCACTTTCTGGCTCCAAATGGTCCCTGAGACAGCTTTCCCAGGTCTGAGCAAAGTAACCCAATTCATCTTGACCATGTTTGGCTCCACACACAACTGCGAGGCAGCTTTCTCTACAATGAACATAATTAAAACTAAATATCATTCCAGGCTCACAAATGAGCACCTCCATGTGTGTATGAGAATGGCTCTGACTCCATTCAAGCCCAGGTTTAAAATCCTGGCAGAACAAGCTAGAGCTCAATTCTCTCACTGAACAAAGAAGTGGGGGAATTGAATAAAAGAGGGGAAGAAAGTGAGCCTCTAAATATGTTCAGCTGTTGATGTGTTGAGGTTATTTGTTATTTTCTGTAAAACTGGTTGAGACTGTTGAGTCAAAATATGACACAGAAAATGGGAAATTCAAGCTTTCCTCCCTTTATTTTTCTGAAGTTAAAAATGCACAATTTTCACATTTGAGTTATTTTCTCTTTATTTTGAAATGTAGCCCTACTTTTATATAGTAAATGAGAGAACATACATGTCGGCAGTCATACATGTATGTTCAGTTCTATGTAATGTGACAATAAATATTGTGAAAATGTTTTTAAATTTTTTGACTTGACAGTCAGGTATTGATTACATGCAATGTTCTAATGGGCTACTGTCACGGTTAGGCAGTGGCCGGTTAGGGCCACTGCTTTTTTGTTAGTGTTTCAGGTCTGTGTTGCTCTGTTTTCTGTTCTGTGTTCTGGGGGGCTTTTATTTTGATGTCTTGTTCAGTTCATGTGTCACATGGGTCTTGGTTATCACCTGTCTGTGTTTTGCTCTGTATATATAGTTCTGTTTGTGTTCACGTTAGGGAGCTGTCAATCGTACGTCTTAGAGCACCTCACTTGCTACACCTCAGTTAGGCTTCTTGTCTCACGTTTCTAGTTCATGTATCCTGGTGGCCCGTGAGCCCGTTTTTGTTCTGGTTAATAAACGTATCACAGCATGGAGTTCTGGTCTGACGTCTGGTCTATGTCCCAAGGTAGCTCTCGTCCGAGGGGGACTAGCCCCCACAGACGTGACAGCTACTTAAATATGTATCACACTAAAATAGTTATACATTATGATCTTCTGGACCTTTGCTTCTGGAAATTTTCTCTAACTGGACCTCTTAAATTTTAGTTGAATACCCCTGGTTTAGAGGATGGGACTAAGGACACAACCCAGTGGAATACCAGTGTTTGTGGTGATGCTGGCTGAAGTCCTGTTACGGATCCTGACCGACTGAGGCCTGCCAAAAATTCACAGGGTGGGGTGCAGGCCGAGTGTGGCCAGTTTGTGGGTGTTTGTGGGGGAAGACCATGTTGAAGGTGGAGCTGTAGTCAACAAAGAGTCTTTGTAGGAGTAGGAGTCTTTGTTTTCCAGGTGGGAGAGGGAATAGTGAAGGGCAGTAGCAATGGCATCTGATGTGGACCTGTTGGACTACAGGCATACTGCAGGAGGTCCAGAGTGACTGGAATGTTGCTCTGGATATAGGCCAGCACCACTCTTTCAAAACACTTTGTGATGGAGTGAGTGCTACTGGTCTGCAGTGATTTAGGCAGGTGGCTGGGCTTTTCTTGGGGAGAGGGACAATGGTTGTGGTCTTGAAGCAGGTGAGAATGGTGCTCTGGCTGAGGCAAAGGTTAAAGATGGAGGTGAGAACATCAGCCAGATCGTTGGCACATACTCGTTGTAGGGGTTGATCTTCCACAGTGCTTTCTGTACCTGGTCTATTGAAACCTTCGGCAGTGGGGAGGGGGTTCAGTGATCTGGGTGCTCTGGAAGATCTCAGAAGTCTGTGAGGTCTCAGAAGTCTGGAGGGTCTGGGAAGTCAGGAAGGTCTCAAAGCGGGTGTAGAACATGTTGAGATCATGGTGGTGGTGGCCCTATACTTGGTGACATTCTGCAGGAATGAAGAATAAAAGCCATCCAGCTTCTCTCTGTGCTGTCTCTTGGCGGCTGTGATGGCTTTCCTCAGTCCGTACTTTGCAGCCTTGTACTTTGTTTCATTGCCTGATCTGAATGCAAGAGAGCGAGTATGCAGCATAAGTCCTACCTGACTGTTGACCCACAGCTTCTGATTGGGGACCTTTCTGACTTGTGTGGTGGGTACAATATTGTCAACACAAGTGCTGATATACCCAGTTACGTACTCAACACAGTCCTGTATGTTGACAGAACAGCCCTACATGATGGCTGCAGTTTAAAACAGTCCTGCAGGATCCTCTAAGTCTCTGGGGTCCAGAGTTTGACAGGTTTGGTGGCAGAGTCTGTATATAAGCCGGGTACACAAACAGAGAGATGTGGTCTGACTGGCCAAAGTCAAAGTGAAAGTCAAAGTGAACTTTATTGTCATTTCACCGTGTACAAGTATACAGGGGAAACGAAGTGGCAAGAGCTCTGGATCTGCTGTATATACACAAATACTTTTAAGAAATAAGATTTAGAAATAAAAAAATTAGAAATAATATAGACTGTAATCTATATATCTATGGTATGTGCAAATGGGTAAGCTATATTAATATACTATAGATATACAGTAAAGAGTTGACAGAACATATTTGAGCAGCAGCATGTTCCGCAGTTAAGAAAAATATGGAATCTCCTCTTGGATGGCAGGAGGGAGAAAAGTCTGTCTGAGGGGTCCTGCACAATGGTGCACACCTTGCAAACACTGCTCTTGTGAAATGTGTCCTGGCGTGAGGGGAGAGGCACCCCAATAATGTTCTCTGCTGTCTTTACTATCCTCTGCAGGTGCTTGCGGTCGAATGTAGTGCAGTTGTCATACCAGGTAGTGATGCAGCTGGTCAGAACACTTTCAATGGTGCCTCTGTAGAATGTGGTGAGGATAGGAGGGGGAAGGCTCGCTCTTTTCAGCCGTCGCAGGAAGTGTAGTCTCTGCTGGGCGCGCTTGGTTATGGAGGTGGTGTTCTCTGTCCATGTAAGTTCCTTAGTTATGTGCACACCAAGCAACCTGCTACTCCTTATGCTCTCCACAGCTGATCCGTTGATGCTGAGTGGGAAGTGGGCAGGGCGTGTCCTCCTGAAGTCCACAATTATCTCTTTTGTCTTGACGACATTAAGAGATAAGTTGTTGTTTCTGCACCAGTCAGACAGCCGTTGCACCTCTTCTTTGTAGGCAGCACAGTCGTATCATCTGCAAACTTGATGATGTGGTTAGTGTTGTATGTGGCTGTGCAGTCGTGAGTAAGCAGGGTAAAGAGCAGAGGACTGAGTACGCAGCCTTGCGGCGCTCCTGTTCTCAGTGTGATGGTGCTGGAAGTGTTGCAGCCTATCCGAACTGACTGGGGTCTCTCGGTCAGGAAATCCAAAATCCAGTTGCAGAGATTGGTGTTCAGGCCTAGCCTACTCAGTTTCACGATCAGCTTTTGCGGGATGATCGTATTGAAGGTGGAGCTAAAGTCTATGAATAACATCCTGACATAGGTGTCCTTTTTGTCCAGGTGTGTTGGTGAAAGGTGGAGAGCAGAGTATGGACCGGTATGCAAACTGAAATGGGTCTAGAGATGTGGGGAGATTTTTCTTTATGTGCGCTGTGACCAGCCGTTCGAAGCACTTCTTGGTGATCGGTGTGAGTGCAACGGGTCGGAAGTCGTTCAGGGACGTGACTGATGACTTTTTCGGCACAGGGACAATGATGGTGGACTTCCAGCTTGTCTGGTAGTGAGGGTTCACCGTCACTACTGTGTGGGTTAGGCTTGTAGTCCGTGATGGCCTGAATGCCCTGCCACATGTGACGTGTGTCTCTGGTGCTGTTGAAGTGCTTGTTGATCCTCTGCCTGTAGTTCTGCTTTGCTCTCCTCACTGCACGAGAAAAGTTGGCTCTGGCAACCCTGAGGGAAGCTTTATCTCCAGAGCGGAAGGCTGCATTTCTGATCTTTAACAGCTTGCGCACTTCTGCCGACATCCAGGACTTTTGGTTGGCTCTCGTAGTGACGTCCTTGGAGACAGTAACATCCTCCATGCACTTGGAGATGTAACTAGTCACAGAGTCTGTGTACTCCTCCAAGTTGATTGAGCCATTCACTGCAGCCTCCCTAAAACGTCCCAGTCATTCGTGTCAAAGCAGTCTTGGAGAGCCGTAACAGCTCTAGCAGGCCACACTCTGATGTTCTTGCGGGCTGGTTTGGAGCATTTTAGCAGGGACTTGTACGCAGGGACCATGAACACACTAATATAGTCCGACTGGCCTAGGTGAGGATGGGGGAAGGCTCTGTAAGCCTCACGAACGTTTGTTTAGACAACGTCCAAGCAGTTTCCCCCTCTGGTAGCAAAATTCACATGCTGGAAGAACTTTGGGAGAACTGACTCCAGGTTGGCATGGTTGAAGCGACTATGAAAAATGCCTCAGGGTTCGCAGTTTCCAGCTTGCTGACGATCTCGTACAGCTCAGCTAGTGCCTGGTTAGCATTAGCGCTAGGCGGGAGGTACATGCCGATCACCATTACACAGCTGTACTCTCTCGGCAGGTAAAAAGGTTAACAGTTCACAGATAAAACTTCGATCAGTGGGAAACAGTGTTGCATGGCAAAAGCAGCGTTTGTACACCATCCTCTGTTTACATACACACAAAGCCCCCCTACTGCGAGTCTTACCGGACAAAGAGGTGTCTCTGTCTGCTCGGAAGCTCGTAAGTCCATCGAGCTGGATAGCCGAGTCGGCGATGTTGTCTTGCAGCCATGTCTCAGTGAAAATAAAACACAACAGTCTCTCATTTCCCACTCGCTGCAGCTTGATGTAGTCCAGCTTGTTATCCAGCGATTGGACGTTCATGAGTAGGACGGACGGCAGCACTGGTCTGGTGAGGTTAGCGTTTAGCCTTGTGCTAATGCCGCCGTGCTTGCCTCGCTTCTGCTTCTGTTCGCGGCCCTTGCATCTCGGCCAGGTCCGCTTCTCCATCAGCCAAAGTAAACAAAGGCTGCGAAGTGTCTCGGTCAGCTCACTGAAGAGTTCTGCGCAGTATTTCCGAAAACTGAGCAAGGTTCGGCGTTCCAAAACATACGTCTGTGTTTCCCTATCACTTAACTTTTCTTCTGTGCTTGTTTTAGCGGACAAAGACGTACAAAAGTGAACATTAAACACTGCGGTCTTGGGAGCTCTGTAAGCCGCAGCCTGCATGGGTGCCGTCATCTTGTAACACCATCTTGTAACACAAAGTGGGGATGCGGTGCAGCCATGTATGAACCACGTATTACTATAAACATGGTCCAAGGTGTTCTCGTCACGGGTGGGAATATCCACATGTTTGTGATATTTTAGAAGTACAGTCTGTAAGTTGCACTTATTAAAGTCACCAGCAACGTTAAAAACAGCATCTAAATGAGTATCCAACGCCTGATCACATTGTGGAGTTTGCTGAGTGCTGCTGTCGAACAATGGCCAAAAGCACAGCTGAGAATTTCCTCGGTAGATAGTAGGGATGGCACTGGTGACAGCATGGAGTCCCTACCTCTTGCTTTGCTTGTGTCGTGGTCACTGAATCTCTCCCCTGGAGTCAGCTGGCTCATCTTGCTCGGTGCTTCAGGGCCTTCCTGGGAGTGGTGACGGTGGCGGTGACAGTGACGGTGGCTGCTGAGGCAGACAATGACTTGAAGTTCTGGTAGTATAAAATTAGTAAAGTCCAGACGGTTGTGTGAGTTACAAATGTCCAGTAGTGCCCGCCTCATGTAAGTTAGCTTTGTACAACACTTGTCCAGAGCAAAAAGAATATAGAATACACAAAAAAAACAAAAGTAAACCAGCATTTGAGAACAGAGCGAGCAAACACATCTGCCATGGGGTGGGAAGCCATGTTGAGGTGTATGGGACAGTACCCCCCACATGCCCAGGACTATCACCAGACGGACCCGTCTGGGAGGAAACCTGATGACGGTAGTCCTGTATCAATGATGGATCCAAGATGAACCCACTGGTGACCCAGAATTGCTCTTTGGTACCATAGCCTTCCCAGTCCACCAGGTAATGGATGCCAAAGAAAACGATAGCACATACCAAAGAAAACACACTTGCATACAGTACAGCAGGAGTCACCAACATGGGCACCAATTCATCTGCGAGGAACACATGAGTCACACACGGGCATGTTCAAAAATAGCTTAACACTTAACAGTGAGGTGCATCCATTATTTTTCTTGCTATTCTTTTTTAACTCACACTTGCATTGGCAATGGTGAAGGTGAGGAAACGATTTACCACCGATAACATGGCAGAAAGAAGAAAGAAAACATCTAATTTTCACAGTGAATGGGAGGAAGAGTTCTTTTTTACCACTGTAAAAGATTCATGCACGTGTCTCATTTGCGGAATGACTGTGGTGACGTCAAAGAGGGACAATGTGGAGAGACATTTCCGAACGTGTCATACAAGCTGGCATGCTAACTACCCAGGCACCGCACTACGAGTTAAAGGCAGGTTTGAGCAAGACTGGTGAAAAACTCCCAAAAAGCAACCTGAAGCCTCATTTAGAGCTACACATTTCTTGATTTAACAATAGAAGGCATTTTCAGATGGGGAGGTTTGAAGCAACGATGATAATTGTAAAGAATGTGCTTAAAGACGAGAAATATGGAACCGATGTAATCCCCACTTTCTCTGATGTTCAACTGGGGGTAACTACAATGGTTAAAGAGTGTCGGCTAGGTCTGGGAACTTGGCTGATCAGCTCGACCGGGATCTGGCAAAGTGCAGGTGGTTTAGCATAATGTGTGACGAGTTGTTGGACAGCAGCAGTACAGTGCAGCTGATGATCTTTATCCGGATGGTGTTTGATGATTTCTCCTCAAAAAAAGAACTTCTGACACTACTGCCACTAAAGACAACTACGAGGGGAGTTAACATCTATAACACGGTGAAGGAGTTTTTTGCGGAGAAAAAGGTACCGTTGGAAAGGCTGGTATCAGTGACTACCAACAAGGCTCCTGCTATGACACTGCTGGAGAACAATGAGTGGACCTTGCATTTTTGACTGAAACTAAACCATCTGAACTGCGAACTGAAAGGCAAAGGTAAGACTATTGCTAACACGACACGTCCTTTAAATGCATTTAAAGCACAGATGAACATTTTCTCTGTGGATTTACAGATAAAAAAGGTGTTGCACTTCACCTCTGTCCAGATGGTGCTGAAAGACAGTGCTTCTGCATCCAAGACTTTTGACAACGAGTTTGAGAACAGGTTTTGTGACCTTGTTCAGCTTGAGCCATGTGTGTCGTTCATTTCCAATCCTTTCATGAACGTGGACACAACATGCATTGCTGAGCAACTAAGTGCAATGTTTAGCTTGGATGGTGGAAATTGTAAATTGACCTCCACCTCAAAGCCTATCAGGCTGCACCAAACTTTTGGTGCCTTGTTAACACAGAAAAGTACAGTGGCCAGCCTGTTTGGTTCAACCTATCTTTGTGAATCAGCCTTTTCTGACATAAACACCCCTCACTGATGCACAAGAGTTTCAAGAGTTGCAGTGTCAAGTTACAGCCCAGATTACAACACACTGGTGAACAGCAGGCAATGCCAGGCTTCCCACTAACAAACAAAGAAAGAGATACCAGGTGTTCTCAGTGGCAACATGGCACTGCAAAGTTGAATTTGATTATTGAAAACCAAATGTGTTTGCTAAATGTAACATGTAAAAATGCTGCAGATTTGGTGATAAGTTCAGTAAAATCTGAAATTTGATATTTGTATGTTACATAATTGATAATCTGTGCAAACATGGTGCCACATAGTGCATGATTTGTTAAAAATTGTTAGTGGCTAGTGAAAATGTTGTAGAAGTGATCATTTGAAAATGTAAATACTTGTAGACATTTATTGAAATAATTATTGTGAGAAATCATAATAATGTAATCAGTGTCCTCAGATACTTGAATATCATTAAATATTAATAATAATATATAATTAAAAGGTAAATTGAGCAAATGTCTTATTTCAGTGTGTATTGAACTGGTAGCCCTTCACATTAATCGGTACCCAAGAAGTAGCTCTCAGTTTCAAAAAGCTTGGTTACCCCTGCAGTACAGTGTATATATAGGGCTAATATCGGTATTTTACATTATAGCACTGCGGGAGACAGGAGTTTAGTGTACACTGTACAGTACATATATGGGTATATTTTATTTTACATGAAAGTGGTTTTGGAGCATGTTTGGTGCATATTTAGGATTTACACTTTTAAAATGTTTGTATCATTGTCTCTCTGTCTCCACTTCAGAAAACTTTGATTAAATATTTTTGTCATGATTTGGCCTTGTCCTGGCAGGAAATAGAAGGCACTGCAGCGGAGTGGCATTTTAGATTATTTAGACTTTTAGATTATAAAGAGTTGACCAAGAGGAAAAGGAATTATGTCTGGATAACTGGTGACAGAAATACCCCAACATAAATATCCCAGAGAAAACTCAACAACCAATGGGAAGACGGTGGCAAAATGAGGGAACACAGTACAGGTGAGAGGGCAATCAGTGAAAAGATATATTACAGGTGCTAGATAAGGTGAGAGCTGAAAAGATCCATGAGTCTATTTTGACCCCTAGTGGTCGCTAGCAGGGACTGTGAGAGTACCCACAAAAGGCGCAACTCCGGGGCGCTGAAATGGTCGGGCAACCGGTGTGAAGACCAGTGTAGGAGTCATGGAGATCGGAGTGGCGGCTGTCACTGGAGTCGAGGAGGCAGGAGCTGGAGTCGAGGAGGCAATAGTGGAGGTATTCACTGGAGTCGAGGCAACCGGTGCAGAAACCAATTATGGGTCAGGACTCAGGTCATCCAGCGCGGGAACCCAGTGATGGGTCAGGAGTCGGGTCACCCGGCGTGAAATCCTGTGATGGGTCAGGAGTCGGGTCACCCGGTGCAGGAACCGGTGATGGGTCAGGAGTCGGGTCACCCAGTGCGAAAACTGGTGACAGGTCAGGAGTCGGGTCACCCAGTGCGGAAACCAGTGATGAGTCAGGAGTCAGGTCACCCGGTGCAGGAACCGGTGACGGGTCAGGCGTCGGGTTGGTTGGTCCAGACACCAAGTCAGAGTCAAGGGTGCGTGTGGAAATCCTTGGAGGTGATGTACGCCCTGGGACCACTGGAGGAGAGGTGTGCACTATAACCACTGCTGCGAGTGCTGGCGCTGGTGTCGAGTCAGGTGTCACTGTTGTTGGACACTGGACAATGCTATGGAGGGAGTGTTGAATCTGGCTGTAACCACAGCGGAAGAAGTGACTGGTCTGGCTGTGGCCGCCGTTGAAGGAGTGGCTGATTTGACAGGTAGAAGGGCTAGCTGACAAGGCTACGGGGCTAGCTGAAAAGGCTACAGGGCTAGCTGAAGAGACCACTGGACTAGCTGAAGGAACCCCTGGACTAGCTGCAGAGGCCACTAGCTGAAAAGGCAGTCAAACTGGCTGATCGAGCATCCGGGCAGGAGGAGAAAGTTGTCGGTCTGGCAGAGAAAGAAGCCGGTCTGATTGAGGACGCGGTCAGACGAGATGCAGAGGCGGATGACAGAGATGCGAAGGAAGTTGGGCTGGTTAAGGACATGGCCGGACAAGATGCAAAGGAAGCCGGCTGGTTGAGGAAGTGGCCGGACGAGTAAAGGTTCCTAGGAACCTCCACTGGCTCCCTGTGGCTGGCTCCCTGTGGCTACTCATGTTAAATTCAAAACATTAACGCTTGCTTTTAAGGCCAAAAACGGACTTGCACACATTGATCAAACAAAATGTCACTTCTCGTCGTCTCAGGGCTTCAAGCACAGCTTGTCTTGAGCCTCCGCTGCTCAAAAGAAGAGGGAAACATGCATCAAGATGCTTCTCAGTCTTGGCTCCCCAATGGTGGAATGAACACCCTCTTCCAATCCAATCTGAAGTCCTTTGCTGTCTTCAAGCGTCGCCTGAAGACCCACCTCATCAGCGACCCTATCCTACTGCTTACTTATTTAAAAAAAAATCCTTTCCCTTGACTTCTCTATGGCTTATGTTGTTCTTCTCTAGGCCTTGTGTATTGTTGGGTAGGTGTTGACTAATTATTATTTGACAGTCATTGTATAGATACTCTGACTGCAGTTTCTCGGTTAAATAGTTGACATGGATTTAAGCTGTTTATCAGGTAAGAAACAGTTGTGGACTCTGTAAGCACTGATATACGTCGCTCTGGATAAGAGCGTCAGCCAAATGCTGTAAATGTAAATGTAAATGAAGGAGGCCGGACGAGATGCGAAGGAGGCCGGCCGACATGCCGGCTGGGCTGGTTGGAGGCTGGGCTGGCTTCCATCTCAGTTTGAGGATGAAGAGACGCGGAAGGAGCACGGCTGAAAGCTGTCTGTCAGGTTCTGAGGCGTGATTTTTTTCATCCGGAAAAAGGGGTAATCCGGCAGGAAACTCCTTGCGATCTAAGTGGATGGGTGGATCCTCCGGACGACCACTCCAGCCATAAGTCGGAATCTCATCCTCTTCTCTGTCATCCTCCGGAGGGTCGTAAAGGTAAGATCTGCTGGTTTGTCTTTGTCTTCCATGGCATTGGTTTCTTTGTTTACCCTGTGGTGGTTCCCAGCATGGAGGTGATCACTCCGCAGTGCCAAAGGACTCTGGACATTCTGTCACGATTAGACGCTGAGGTAGCTGGACTTTAGGTTTGTTTTTTTGCAAGTCACACTGGAAAGTGATTAGTGTGTCAGGATTGATGAATATCCAGAGCAGAATCTATAGATGTTCCTATATTAATGGCTGTTCTGAAAGAAGACACTGAAAAAAGGAGGGTGTCAATTTCTTGCTGCAGTGCTCAGAATATTAACAGCAACAGGTTCAAAATGTTTCTATGGGACAATAAAAAAGATATGGATGAGCTATCTCTCTAAAGAGCTCAAGCAATATTAATGGCTGTAACATAAAATATTTAAAAAGGTTTAGTGAATATGGTTTTGAAATTGTGAAATTAGCTCATAATATTAAAGAAAATAACAAAAAGACTAAATAAAAGATCAGCCAGTGTCTCGCAGATTAGCAACGATGATTGAATGCCCTGGGTTGAAAAATAAAACTGCTTGCTCCTTCTCATGTTTGCTTCAAATTGACTGATTTAGAGCAGATTGATTTTAGAGCAAGTGGATATTAAACAGTTTGACTCATTCCTCAGGCTTCATGACACCAGAAGAAAGGAAGATATTTGAGAATCTAAAGTCGCCACATCTCAAATATTGGGTCCCAGTTGTGTGGTTCACCAATCTGGCCTCCAAAGCCAGGAAAGAGGGACGAATCCAGGACAGTGTAGATCTTCAGACCATCCTGCATGTAAGATTTGCATTGTCCTTTTTCAAAGCCTTAACAGCTGGTAAGTCAAGGGATAGTTGTGTGTCCACTTTGCAGAAACATGGTACTGTTGTACCATTGGACTAATTCAGTTTAGAACATGTTACTAATTTAAAAGTGGAAGTGAAACAAAGCAAAAACTAAATTTGAGTGAAAGTCTATATTTAAACATATGCCAGTAAATAACTGATGAGTGAATATTCAACATTAAAGAACTGTCTAATCAGTCTATATTTTCCACATTTCCATCGTTGTAAAGTTACACATTGTATGCAAAACACACATAACTCACTTAAAAATTACAGTTGTATCAAACATTGAATACAATGGGAAAATTGTATTTAAGATAATATTTAACATGCATGATCTAGAACATTCTGATATAACATGCGTACTCTGGACATTCTGAATTACTTCAGAACATCATGTTTTGAAATACTTTTCTTTTGTTGCCTCTGAGTTGCATTATCATGAAGTAGGTTATGCAGTTATATAAAAATGTCTGGGCTACAGGAACTTTTGCTACAGGAAGAGTGCCAATTCGCTAGTGAAAAGCCCATGACAACTCTCAGAATGCCATTCATCACAAATTAATTAGATAAATATTGCATTCAAATAAATGTGAATATGATGTTACGGTAAGTTTGTGTTTGCTAGTTGTTTCAACAAATCAGTTATTTCAACAAGACAGGCATTTCATGCAGAAATAATGTAAATTATGTACATTTTAACTTACATTCTTTCTGTTTAACAGTTTCAACATCAAGTGACAAATAACAACAAATCAATAAATAATTAAACTCAGACTGGGTCTGTTTGAGGAATTGCCACAATATTGGAAGAAGAACACCATGACAGCACTGTATGACAGCATTATGTTATAATGTTTCTTGTCAGGAGGTACCAGGGCATAAAAGAGGATACTCTGGAGAAACTCTTGACAGCTCATGTTCTTTTGTGCTAAGGGACTGGAAGCCATAAATGCCATTAAGGGCTACCATGCTAAATTTTAAATGAATATTTCTAAGTGTATTGGATATTTGTTGCTGCTGTAAAAAACTGCCCTTTTGCAGTTAGATGCACAATATGTGGCAATGGATGAATAAAAATATAGGGGATTTTCACTCAAAGTGAAAAAAACAGCTAAAAAGTAATAGCTAAAAAGTAAATATGTTTTAACTAATAATGTCTCCAGTCCAGTGTTGACAAATTGCTGACAAATTTATTGTGCCTGAATGAACACAACATTCTAAATCAATCATTCAATAAATGTGTTGAAATGTGTTTAGAGTGCTTGCTCATGATTTTTTATCAGCAGTGTGAAGTGACGAATGAGCAGCACTGGTCCTTCCAGAGAGAAGAAGAGAATTGTCTGGTAGCTTAAGGAAATAGGGGGAAATAGGAAAAGAAATCACATGGTCTTTGTGACAAAGGTCTAAATAAAAATGTAAGCACACAAAATGTATATAATTTCTCTTGTAAATGTAATTGAATAAAGAATAAAGTGTTGTATTTCAAGAATATGTAAAGCTAAGACTTTCAAAATATTTTTTACATAGTAAATACAGTATATAAACCAACATACCTACACGTCTAAGTATTTATATAATTTTCCTTACAGTAAATTCTAAAACTACTCAGAAAACTGTCAGAGAATGTTACTTTAAAATGACAGCCCTACTAAATCCGATCAAAATGTTGAGTTTGTCTTTGCACAACACCATAACAATGTGTGCTGTTAAAATGTTTCCAGAACGTAGCCAGCCAGAGGAGTCACATTCAAGACATAACCTTGTGCAATGGTAAAAATGCTACCTGATAACTCAATGGAAGAACGTAGCAGTCCATCTGGCGAGGCACCGCTAGGAATGTCTCTGCTAGTCAACTTAGCGAACAAGTAGAAGCTATAATCATGTTGCTGAGGCACTGGGTGTTTGGAAGCTTGAGATTAAGGGCATCTGTGAACCCCTGACAGGGAGCTAAAGTGAGAAGATGACTAATAAACTCTCTTCAGGGTTCAACATGTGCCATTCAGCTTTTTAAGATTAGACTATTACATGAGTAACTTCAGGGACTTTTATGACTGTGTCTGTGTGTTCAGGAGATGAACAGATTCAGGACTTGGTGCTCTACTTTGTTTGGCTATGATTGGGTTGGGATCCCCCTAGTCTACACACAGGTGAGAGTTCTTCCAAACACACACACACTGCAAAACCTGCAGTTCTAAGACAGTTTTCCATGCCTATAATGCATACCCTTTAAATCCGAGCCATTTAGAGACGTCCTACCCCTCTGTCCCTGTACAGAAAAGAGCTTTGAACTCTGTGATCCCACAGCTAGATCAAAACAGATCAAAATAATTATTTAACCTGGTGGCCACATGAGACATTGTCCATTCCTGAAGAAAGGGGGATGCTAACTTTCTATGTATATTGTAACATATTGTATTTAAATTTAATTGTAAATACTATTACTGTCACATCCCCAGTCCACGGCCGCTAGAGGTCGCCATTGTTTGAGTTCTGTTAAAAGACTTTTAAGTTGAAAGTAAGTTTAATCAATGGTAGCAGCTGTCTTGTGTTTAGTTTTTGTATTTAAGTTCCATTTTGTCATGTCTCAGTTGTCTGTCATCCCTCACCCAACCCTAAGGTTTTGTATTCATTAGGGTTTCTTCTGTTTTGCATTCTGGAAGTCTGCATGTGTGCCTCTTTCCTAGATGAGCAAAGCCATTTCTTCACAATTTCCACATTTTGCAAGTTTAAATGTTTAAACCGGCAGTAGTGATCTGGGCCTGGTCTCTTGCACTATATGCTGCTGTAATATACAGCAATGCCCCGTTATTCATGGGGGTTATGTTCCAAGAGCACCTGCGTATAGTGAAAAAACGCATTGTTGTGTTTTGGTCAAAAATGCCCCCAAATATGCTTCCAGAACACTCATTTCATTTTAAACTCAGTGTAAAACATTACCCTTAAAGAAACTGTAAAGATAAACCCGTACAGTACTGCACAGTTTACACTGAACTCCTGCAGTGCTAGAATGTAAATACCGATATTACCGTTGTACAGACTGCACTGTAATTCATACACAGGCGTTTTCTTTGGTATGCCTGTCAGTTCCTTTGTATAAGTAGGGTAAATACAGTAATAATTTAATATATTTTTTATTAATAAAAAATACAGTAAAATGTAGGAGTAATCACCAATCATTTTTATAGTTCAATAATTTACTGTTCATCCGACACAGAGTTGTATTGTATTAATAATTTACACTAAAATACATGAAGAATTATATATTGTCACAAAATAAAATATTGTATCTGCTGTTTCCATTAATTTGCTGTGTTTTTTGCCAAAATTATTAGTTTGGTTCTAAGAAAAAATGACTGAATTTGAAGCTCTTTAATTACATTTTAAATTCCGCTTAATACATTACCCTTAATGAAAATGTTAAGAGAGAGAGAGCGAGAGAGCGAGAGAGAGAGAGACCGCGTGTGACTGGATCAGCGAGTCCTGATCCGCACAAAACTTGGGGATTACTGTAATCTCATAGATACAAAAAAACCCATACATATGTTACATACTCACCCTATCCAAACCACCTTGATACACACAAGTGTATGTTATGTATACAGATAAGATACAGTGGTTTGATCCTGGAGGGAACAAACTGATTTTCCATATTCTGCATAAAAAATGTAAAATTTACATGCAAATCACCAATCAGTTTTAACAAAAATGCTCCAATGCAGACATAGGAACTAAAGTAAATGTGGTTTATGAACTCTAGAGGAGATTTTAAAATACTGATATAAATATATCATAATATTATTTATAGGCCATATCGCCCAGCCCTAAATATTTTTACCTGGAACATGCAGCTACTGTTGCTATTACTGATGAAAACTGGATATCATGATTTTCATGTAAATCCAGCACTTGCACGATGCTAATAATGTTATTTCTAATGTTGGGCAATGATTAAAAATTTTTGTGATTAATCTCATAGTTAAATAATTAAATAATTCAAAAGAAGTGTATTGTGCGCCTCTATATTTAAAATAGAATTTTATTGCCACAGCTGCAGTTCAAATATTTCTGCAAATCTCAACTTCAACATTAATGTAATCTTGCCACTACAGGACATTCATGTTTTATCTAGTTTGTTATAGAAAAACAAGTTACCCTTGTCCATAGCATGGGGAGCAGAACCATGATAGCAGCTGCAAAGAGAGACCAACTCCATAAAAAGTGTATCTGAATGCAGTGTCATTAAAGTCTCTGCTGGGTGAAATGGTCAGGCGTCCCATTACTTTTGTACATATAGTGTATGTGAGCGTTGTATGTGTTAATGTGCCCAGCCTTAGTTATTTCATTATTGAAAGTTATGAAAACATTCTGATTAAGCCTACTTTGTCCACTTTTATGACTGCAGTGAAACTGTATTGTGTTTTTAACCGGAAAAAAACCCCAGGGTCAAATATCAGATTCAGAATCAGAAAATATGGACAATAAGGATCATAAGGACAAATGGCCTAGTGGTTAGGGAGTTACCCCTGTGATCATAAGGTTATAGGTTCAAATCTCAGGACTGCTAGAAGCACCACTGAGGTACCGTTGAGCAAGGAACAATCCCCAAACACTGCTCCGTGGGCACTGCGTTCTTGGCTGTGTGGTGCTTCACTTTTTGAATGGGTTAAATGCAGAGGAATAATTTAATGCTGTTCACACATGCTGTGATGTATTCATTTATGATAAATGGTCACTTTACACTTTGACACTTTTTGTGAATATCTGCATAGAATAATGTGATGAATTATTGTTAACAATTCAAATAGTTTGAAAGACCTAATAATAATAATAATAATGAAAAATAGACTGGGTAATTAAGTAATGAGAAACTATCCCCCCCACCAATAGGTTGTAACCTTGGCAGTGTACACATTTTTCTCAACCTGCATCATTGGCCGACAGTTTCTTGACCCTGCACAGGGCTATCAGGGTCATGACCTTGACCTCTACGTGCCTGTCTTCACCTTGCTCCAATTCTTCTTCTATTCCGGGTGGCTTAAGGTCAGACAAACACATCATGCTGGCACCATTCTTTCTTGTTTATTTAGGCTGTGCTCTTTTGAAGCTTGCCCATGAACCAAATTAGATCACACATTTCCTCCACATCCCGCTTCTGTTAAAGTATGTCTGTTTTTACAGGTGGCTGAGCAGCTCATAAATCCATTTGGTGAAGATGATGATGACTTTGAGGCCAATTGGTGCATTGATAGAAACTTGCAGGTTTGTCTGAACAAATGTATGCCTACAGTACCTAACATTTATTTACTTTGAACAGCTCATTTATGTGGAGCAGGGGTTGGTAGGAGCTTTAGTGCTTTTGAGTAGCTCAACAACCTAAGGTGCTGTTTTACAAGTGCAGGTTTGGGCTATTGTGTGGTACTACCACTAGAGTGGTAGGAGCCTTGTGGGTATAACACTTGCCTGTGAACCCGCTGGCCACGACACTTCAACTCTTAATCTTCAGTCAACCAAAGGCCCCCTTTACCCTTTGTGCATGGACCTAAGTTTTGTAGCCTTGGTCTTATAACTTTATACCCTTACACTTACACAATAATGTTACTGCTTTGCCAGCTGCACTGTGTTTCTTGTCCTGCAATACTGTATTGCTGCTCTTGTGTTGCTCACTGTATCTTTTTTCACTCTGTGTAGTCCTGTAGTATCTATATTTATATAGTCTTCTGTTGTTTCTATTTTTGTACTTTGTATTGCACCATGGTCCTGGATGAATGCTGGTTCTCTGTACACTGCCTCATTACTCTCGCTGATCAAACACGACGATCAAACCTGATGATTTAGGCTGTGCATTTCCACAGAGTCATCAGAGTAAGTAGAAGCGAGCTGAGCACATAGTCCTGTGGAACCCCCCAGCCAGGAAGTCCAGAGTCTATTCCCAGCAGTTTCAGCTTTCCTATCAAATACTGAGGATTGAATTCTGAACTGAAGTGAATGAACAGTAATTGTTATTTTTAATCTAATGCCAGGTGAAGGGTAGTAATAAACAAACAAAAAAGGTTTGCTTGTCTGGTTGCTTAAGGTGTGAGTGGGCAACCAACACTCCTTTTAGAGATCTAGTTTCATGCACCTCTTGCTTAAATTAAACCTACTCAGCTATTGAACAACTTCCAACCACTATAATAAGATTGTATAGGGCTGTAATTAAAGCCTGCAAGCGGTTAAAACAAGTCTCCAGGGCTCTCAGTGCTTGCTACCACTGCCTTCAAGAATAATATACAGAAGGTATAGTATCTTTTTAAATTCTTATAAAACAAATGGTGCAATATATGGGTCATCAGAGGTTTTAGCTATAAATGTTTCACAGTCTTAAGCTGCATTGTCGCAGGTGTCTCTGATGGCAGTAGACGAGATGCATATGAATACTCCTCACATGACCAAAGACATGTACTGGAACGAGCCTGATGTGCGGCCACCGTACACACGCGCTGCTGCAGACTATTGCATACCATCTTTCCTGGGTTCAACTACTGACATGGGGTGAGCAGGAGTTTTTTTGCACATAGCCAAAGAAATAAGCACTAAACCAATGTTTTTAAAAATAGATCTTGAGGCTTTGTGAGGGTGGCCTGCCTATAGTAACTGAATTACTTTTTTTTCTTTTAGGCTCTCTGAAATAATGCAGGGTGAGGACATTGATATCCAAGATCCCAGACCGCAGGGGTCAGTTCTGGGACGCATGCGCCGCTTGCTGAGCGTCCAGGAGCCACCAAATCTACACATCCGCCCATCTTTCAAGCGCCACAGCAGTGACATTACCAGCTTCTTCCCCTTCGTCCCTGAACACCGCATTTACGGTGGACCAGAGGACAGTGTGGCCAGCCAGCACAGGCCATATTTTAATCGTCATCCACACCCTGTGTTGGACACCCTCTCCACCCTTAGGGAGGTGAACAGCACCCCTTCTTCTCCCGACACACCAATGCGCTCGCCTTCACACAACAGTGTACCTACTGTAGTAGTTAGTGATAGTGAATCCCAACTTGGTAATCATGGCAACAGTTCTTCTCAGGAATCTTCAGTGGTGGGCAAAGTGCCACTAGCATCCCGGGAGTCTTCAATAGAACCAAATCAGAGCCAGGAGACTAATAGTCATTTAGAAGAAGTTTCTGATGAGGAGATTGACAGCCATACAGAAACAGGACCTAGGAGGTTTCGTGGCAGGCCAGTGACTGACAGGGCAAAAAAAAGGCAGCTCTCCTTTCCGCTGTCACGGCAGAACTCCAGGAGCTCAATGAGGAGTCTACCAAGCCCCAAAACTTTATTGACAAGGAGAGGTCCAATCACAGCCCCAACACTGGCCAAATGCCCCCAGATGGAAATGTCACCAACCAATGATACTGGTGAAGCAAGCAGCCAGGTGAGGGATGAGGGAAATGAAAATAAATGACAGCTAAAAACAGCTCCTTTTCAGAATGTTCTTCTTCATTCACACTGTGTGCCCTTATTTGTTTTAACTATTCTAAACTATTCTAGAACATTCTTCCCAGTCACATTGTTTTAGAATGATCTCCTACATATTAGACTGTTCTGGAATGTTCTCTCTCCATTTACATTATTGTCTTCCCTCATTCCCCAGTCATTATTTTCTTGAATGATTGGCATACCTGCAGACTGTCTAGAATGTTTTTTCTCGTTTGAACTGTTGTATCCAGAATCTTGCAACTTGATGGAGAAATATTGAGTCAGTGTGCTACGGTCTCTGGTAGGTGCTAACTGGAGCTATTTCAACATTGTGATCGTGGAGCCAGAAAAAAACACAAAAAACAACCCACAGAAAAAAAAGCTTTTTTTGTGCATTTACGTGCATTGGATGGAACCCATTGTCCTACATAGCATCTGCAAGTTGGATGCTCTAAATTGTGTGTATATTGTCTAATCACCTATGTGGTTTTCTAAGCTCAACAACAGTATTTACTAGCATTTGGAAAAACTAATCACTGCACATTAGGAAGCTCAACACATTTCGGTAAAAAATAGGGAGTGAACATTATCCCCCTCATAACATTTGAAAGTGCCTCTGTATTTTCTAAAAGTTTATTTTTTTCTATTTCAGTTTATGTTTAATATTGCCTAGAGAATTGCTGATAGAAGGATTTAAGAAATTCATCCTGTATATTAACATGCTGCAACTGTTCTTTTAATTACTCACAATATACCAATTATGAGTGTATTACATTTCTGATAATGGAACCATAGTCCACCTTTTTTGTGGAGAAGGCATATGTTTTAATCAGCCATTTTATATGGTAACTCAAAAGTAAAATGTTGGATGTTTTAGATCCAAACAAGTGTTGATTTTCACTAAAGTACATTTAGTATTAAATTTTCATGATTTTGTTTCATTCAGTGTAATGTTTGTCATTAACTGGTTTTCAAATTTTAAGCTTAATGTAAGAGAATGCGGTATAAAAAATGCTGAATGTTGCAGCAAATGTTTAGAGTGCCCATATTCTTAATTGCTGAGGTAGACATTGGTGTTTGCTATATTTGCATGTTTGTGTGCTGAGATTTGCAGAACTTATTCACTTAAGCTCGTGAATTGCAGGGAGTATGCATTTCATGTGGTGTGTACAGGTGAATCTACTTTAGGCGTGCACTTAGGCCAAACATTGAAAATCCCGATCCAAAATACCAGAAATTTAGAGCAGCTTCCCATTGCCATTCCTCTTTTAACAGCATGAAAAAGGACTCCAAAACTGCTGTCATTTATTTATTTTTAAGGGAGCACAAGCTCTCACAGCACTTGTGACACCGGAGCCAGTGTCCTGAATCTTAAGCTTCAGAGCTTTGGCTTCTTTATCTATTTAAAGGTCCCATGACACGAAAATTTCATGTTATGTGATTTTTTTTTAACATTAATATGAGTTCCCCTAGCCTGCCTATGTTTCTGCAGTGGCTAGAAATCATGATAGGTGTAAAGAGTGAGAGACCACTTTTTCTTGTAGACATCATGGCTTGCCAACGAGTGAAGCACTGCAGTTGCTCCATGCTTAGATATACAAATGAGCACGCATTAATTTTTTAGTTCTTTAATACAAGCCCCTGAAGAACAAGTGGGTTAATTTTCTTTTCTCTAGAAATGCACTGAAACTTCGTAAAGTTTTGTAAACATTTGTAAACATTTCGCCGACTCAGCTTGGGACAATACACAGCTGGTCTTACCGACCGGCTCAAAATTAAGTCTGAATCAGTACCAACTCTTCTTGGCTCACCTCTATAAGTATTTCACCTCTTCAAGTAACTCAACACTATATAAATTTGTTGCTTTGCTGTATATGGTTACCTAGCTTTTTATCCCTAGAATGTGGCTGTAACATTAGCTCTGCAGCTAACATTCCAGTTAACAGGCTACTGTCACAAATGTAAAGGTAGATAGCATCAGGTGTGTGTGTGTGAATACACACATTAATGTACTTCTTTGTTATTTGGATAACCATCAGATACAGTATTAGGGGACCACTAAGACCTATATAACAGCATTAAAAATCAGCATGTCATGGGACCTTTAAGCAATGGGTTTTCTCCACTGTTTTCTGACTTTTTTTTTGTTTAGCTACTATTAGCGAACCAATCATAAATATGTTCTATTCCAATTGAGGAGAAGGGTGCCACACTCCCCAAAACTGTAATCCCACTCACCAGGTTTGGGAATTGCTGATATACAGGCTTTTCATTTAAAAAGTATTATAATAATAGCATCCAAAATGGCACTGACATTTAATAATGTATGTAGCACAACCAATTACTTCTAGTGTCTGTGCTCTAAAGTCTAACTTTAAAAAGTTAAAACTTGCATAATGTCCCTTATTCCCGCCATTTGCCTCTCTGTCAAAAACCCTTTGCATTAAACCATTGAGAGAATGTACAAATATAATAATTAAATTAATTATTATAACAACCACTACGAACACAAATCAGACTTGTACATGATTTTAAGAACAATAAAACAGGGTTGAAGCTCAATCTGAAATGGGCAGGCAGCTTTATAAATTGAACAAAAATCCTGCTGGCCTCATTGAAGCCATTACAAATGAATTAATATGTTTCTTTGGAAAAGCATGTTATGAAAAAAGAAACACCAAAACTCACACCGACATGTTAAGATTGAAAAGTAATAACATTAATTCTTTGGATAAACAGTGCAAGTGAGTTTAGCACATTTCTGGTTCTTATTAAGGCTGATGATGAGTTCTGTTCATATGCTAGCACTTTTCACAGAACCTTCATTCACCCAAAAGAACTTAAACCTGTGCGGATTGTGGTGACAAAGGACCAAAAATAGCCACTGTATTTAGACCACTCCAGGTTCTGAATTATGTGTTATCGTCATTTTTTTTTACTGTTATACTGTTAGGTAAAACACAAGTGGTCACTCTTTCAATGGACTCAGCAATATAATATGTACTGTAATCCCCCACTTTTTGCAGGGGGTAATGTTCCAAGAGCACCTGCGTATAGTGAAAAACCACGTAGTTATGTTTTGGTTAAAAAAAAAAAAAATGCTTATAAATGCCTATTTTTATAGTGTAAACCCAAAATATGCCACCAAATATGCTCCCAGATGTATACAGCCTCACAACAATATACAATAAACTAATACAAGTGACACAACAGACTAATATTTGTAAAGAGAAGATAATAGGAGAAATGTTAGCTTTGATAGTGTAATAATCAAATATGTTATATTTACGGCATTTCTCAGACACTTCTATCCAAAGTGACTTCCATTCCCTAACTACAGGGGGCAGTCTCCCTGGAGCAACTTGGGGTGAAGGGTGTTGCTCAAGAACCCAGTGGTGGTACTGAAGGTAGGATTTGAACCCATGATCTCTTGGTCCAGAGGCAAGTATCATACCCACTAAGCCACTACCACCACAAAACAATGTTACATCCCATTATTTTAATTAATATTTAATTAATTAAGTCAACAATTTTCAACTTATTACTAAGTTTCACAAGGAATTCAGCTTAAAATCATTGATCTCTTAAAAGTTTGCATAATCTCATAATGTAGAATTTCTGAAAATGCCTGCTATGAGAATGCAGGCTTTTCCCACTAGTGCCCATTGTCCTACTCTGAAGCATTCTTGCCAGATTCAGACTTTTGACAATGTAAATACTTACCCAGGTGCTCCAGCATAAACAGCTAAAAAGTGAATTGTTACCATCAGGAAAAAACTGTAATGCATTTTTTGAAACTGTAACTCATTTTACAAAAAGCTGCGAAGTTATGTTACATGTAAATAAGAACAGAGTGATTTACAAATTATGTAAACCAAATTTCAAATTAAAATAGTACAAAGACAACACAAAAAATATTTAGGAAATATGTGCTCATTTTGAATTTGATGTCAACTGTGCATTCTGTTTTTACATGAGGTTGTATTATTATTATTATTATTATTATGAAGGTTGTTAGTAAAGCAATGCAAAGCACAATTCAGTATTTGAATTCTAACTGGCTAACAAGCAGTGAAAACAATAAAAAGAACAAGAACCAGAATTGTGCCGCACAATCTTGTATTTATCTCGTATTAGTACCAGTCTTTAGACCCTAAGAGTCAGCACAATTACTCTACAATGATTTAAATGAATTGTCCCAAAGCAATATTTAGAAAATGTGGGGAAGTACATGCACTATGATTTTCTCTATATGACTACAGTCCCAGCACTCCCAGCCAGATAAAATAAACACCTTCCTCAGTACCATGAGAATAATAAAGTCAAAAGAGAAATTTGACTGAAGCAGCTACAGTATGTACAGTATACAGGAGAGAAGAAAAAACAAAAGAAAATGCACAAAATATAGTATAAAAATCCAATGTATACTGCTGGAATATAATAAACATATCTTTTTTGCTTTTTAATTTTCCTAAAAAGAAACTGTGTGAAAAAATAAGTAAAATAGGTTTATAAATACAGACACAGTCTGCACCCCCTTCCCTGGGGTCCATATAGAGATGGGGTTTATTAAGATCAGCCAGCCTCATGATAGTTCATTCACCGTTCTCTCCAGCTCAATTACTTTTGGGCTCTCATTTGGCCGCTGTTCCACCGACCTGCAGAACACCAAAAACATAACGCTGTTAAAAGAAAGTTTATAATAACATTTACAAATTGAAGTGTTTTTCATACCCAGGTTAATTTATTGGGAAATTAAACACACCTTTGTCTTAATATATATTGTATAATCATTTAACCATCCATGTTTTAAATTGACTCTGGGAATCGCTGGGCAAAGTTTCAGTTTTCAGTTTTCAATGACAAAAACAGAGGTTTCAAGAATCTTTAACGTTTACATCACCTGTGTGAGTGCAGGTCTACAAAAAGGGGCTTTGGTGTGTCTGTTCCATTGTTATGAATGAAAGGTAGGTGTAGCTCCACTGTCTGTAACTCCATCTGTATGTGCCTGCTTTGCTGGTTCAAGCGCCATGCTGCCATGTTGTTTATCCGAGTGTCCCACTCAGGATACTCCCCACCCAGACCAGAGGGGTATAACTCATCATGGCCCGCATCATCCTCATAAGATAGCAGGTTCCTTGACTTCACTGTTCAAATGCACACATACATTAACCAAAACAGTTTCAACCATTTCAGGGGTTATTTCCTAGTTTTCAAATACAACAAGAGAAAATTGTAAGTTTCAACATATTTAATATGGGGAGTTTTACAGCACGGGTTGGTTACTGTTTAATTAAACTTCTTAAATGCTGGTCATGTTACATTCCAAGAGCACTTGTGGGAGTACTATATTAGTAATGTGATACCTGTAGCAGTGTATGATTCCTGCACGGTGAGTTCTTTGGACAGGTCCGCTTTTGTGATTGATGAGCAGGGGCTTAGGCCCTGATAGAAACTCCCAAGGAACACAGCAAAACAAAGCACTACAACCTACAAAGCAACAGAACATAGGAAAATGAGCACTACTCTGTGCTAATGTGTTATGTTTAGTATAACTGATTCTTATACATTTAAATTTATGGTTTGATAATAAAGCTGAAATGGTCAGAAACACACCGTTTAAGCATACATCACAAACATAAAAAATACAGGTTACCTTTATTAACAAATTCTCTGCCCCTCAAGGTCCATAATAACTACATTTGTCCTCTAGGACCACTTTAATGAATAAAACGATTAGATAAGATGTTAGAGGATTAATATAATACATTGACCTTGCATAGAAAGGGTTCAATGTACAATGACTTTGGCTTTCTGTGCGGCCGTGGATCCAATGAATGGGATTTTCACTTCCAAAACTGGGAACACTAAAACATACTAGTAGATTGCTCTATTCTCTGCTTCATTTTCCTGTCTTTTCTACCAATCAAAAAATGTAACCTGACTCGGAGAGCTTTGCACAAGAATTCCAATGTGCATGGACTGCTGGTCTCATGCGCAAATGGCAAATAAAAATCTTGAATCTTGAATTGAATCTTGAGATGGTTTTTATTATGGTCTACGGTCACTCTTAGTAACCCAATGTTACAAAAGTAATACCTCATTTTATAAAGGATGGGAAAGATTTGTTATACTCAGTACTTTTATGCTGCTGTCAGTCATGCATCAATACTGGTATAGGTATTTCTAATTTACATATTAGTTACATTCATCTTCCTACTTTGTGCACACAAACCATGCAAAAACATAAACACAACCAAAGTGTCTAAGCAGAGCAACTGTTCTCACCATTAGGCACGTAGATGTCTGAGTGCTGGCCAGCCTGCAGGAGCGTGGTACCTTGCCTGTGACCACAGCCTGCAGAGAATGCAGCTGCTGCAATAGAGACCTAAGTCAAATTCAGAGAGAGAAAGAACCAAATTATAAACTTATCTGAATAATCTGTTAAACACTTTTTGGAGCCCAAAAATTAGTTTGACCCATTTGCTATAAAACAAATCTTTCTACTCACTGCATATAAATCTGCTTAAAGCCCATTTTATTAGAAAATGTGAAAAACTTTACAAAACTATTAGAAAAATAGGATGAAATATGTGTACATGATATTTGGCCAAGCAATCACTTTTGCTTGCAAAAAGGATATGAGGGTGACTTACTTGTTGGTACTTTCTAGTGTTTCCACTTTCCGCCGCAACTCACTGTTCTCATTGGAGCACGTCTCCACTCTGTGGAAAGAAAAATATTGCAACATCACACAGTAACTAAGCGTCTACTTAAAGTCATTCACCTAAGACAATAACATTTAAATTTCACTTTCTTTTTTTTTTTTTTTTAAAGGAACTTGAATTTCTCATTAATTTTAAAATAATTTGAAGGAAGGATTGTACAATATTTTACTGGTGTAACATTCCAAAGCAAAGAAGACATACTTTTTCTCAAGGGCATCCATGTACTCTTTCTTCTTTCTGCGGCTTTCCTGAGCAGAAATCTAAGAAGGAGAAATCTGTGACCTGTCACTTATCTTAATTAATAAACAATTAGCTCAACCAGAAATCATGGTGTGGTGACATTTGCCTAGCTACATCAGCAGGAAAACCCTTAATACGTTTCACCACCAACTATAACCAGCCTCAGCTAGTTTTCTGATACAGTATTTTACTTTCATTATACAAAAGCAAAACGTTTACTTATATATTCTAAATGCAAAGCATGTCAGACTCCAAAGACACAGATTAACTCTATGTAGAGAGTTAGATATGTGTATACACACACACCTTGTTCTTGATCTTTCTGCGGATCTTCTTGAGAGCCTTCTCTTCGGACTTGGACAGAGGCAGCTTAGTGGGGACAGGGTATCCCTCTGCAATCAAAGTCCGTCTCTCTTCTTCTGTCAGCAGGAGAGGCCCTGAGCCCTGTAGTTTCTGAAAAGCATAAAGCCACACAAAAGAGATTTGGTTGGGGGAGGGGCAAGCCACAAAGGTAAGGGGATAACAGGAAACATCAAAAGAAGGTTAAATAAATCGTTTGAGAGAGTGAAAGCACTAGGGGGAAAACATTGTAAGAGAATTTTGGAAAATATGTCATGAAAAGTAACATGCCAGCACTGCAATCCTGCCTCATACTCACATGAGGGGAGGTGAGCAGGGGAGAGGTAGAGAGTGTGGTCGGGGCACGCAATGCCACCTTGAGGACAGCAGGGGTCTGTGTGGAGGTGGCAGGAACACAAGGGTGCACAGGACTCTGACTGCCCTCTGTGTCACTGCCATGAGAACTAGGGGGAGTTGGTGGCATCTGGAGGGTTTCCAGCTCTGCACATGGAATAAAAATACGTAATACTAAAGCAGTATAATTATAATGAAATTAAGACTGTGACATGCGAAACATCAAAAAGCCGTTGTTTGACTATGCTTACATAAAATCCTTATAAATCAACAGTAGACAGAGTGCCCTGCACTATATGAGTCTTACCCTTGGGGGAGAGATTGAGGAACTGATCCACCTCATGTGGCTCCAGCTTGATCTGTGATCCAAAGTTACTGCCATCCTCCTTTATCTGCAACAGAGATCATATCCGAAGAGTTACTATATGTTTAAGAAGAAGAGCAATAAAATTGCTTATTTTTATTGGTAGCAGTACATTAATAGCAGCAGTATTAGGGGTGGTATTTGTGTTCCATTAGCATCAGTCAGTGTTTCTGTCTGTAAAACTTCATCAAGCCTTAATCTGCTGCCATGGCAAAAAAGAGGTACTGTAGTACAAACTGCTGAAACATTTCATGCTGGCCATTGTAGGTGTCAAATGAGCACATACGCATTGGAACTGGATCATGGAGCAGTGGAGGAAGATGGCCTATGGATCTTTAATATCCTTTGGACGGGCAGGATTGGAGAATGCAAGCTGATGGAGGTAGTTGTTCTGGGCAATGGGCTGCTGTGGTATTTATGTGAATGTTAATGCTGAAATGTACCACCTTCCTAAACAATGTTGCAGACCAAGAACAGCCTTTCATGGCAAGGGTATTCACCAAATAGCAGTGGCCTCTTTCAGCAGTATACTGTGCCATGACAATTTTTCAGGAATGGTTTGAGAAACATGACAGGATTCAGGGTGGTGACCTGGCCTCTTAATTCTCCTCATCTCAATCGGATCAAGCATCTATGGTATGTGCTGCTGAACACATAGAGTGTGTCTGAAACCGCGCACTTACGCACTTTTAGTGTGTGATTTTAGGGCTCAGTGCGTTCACACTGAAAACCGAACTAAAACTCAAGTACCCGGATGCTGCACTGAAATCGGCGAGAAAACGCAGTGCAGAACGATGCACATTATGCGCACTAAACGCGCGCCAATTTGACCACGTAGGGGGCGGGACTTTCAACGTGTTTTCGAGTTGGATAACGGCAAACAGTGAAATCAAGCCCAAGCGGAGGCAGCTGGTTCGTATAAATGTAAGTAACGTTAATACAATTATTTTACTGATGTACACGGCGGTAAAACCAGCAAATATTTTGGCGGCTGGAGAATCACGAGCAAATGCTAATCCATCACTTTCACTAAGTGCAAAACGTTAGTGCGTAGTGCACACTGCTGTGGGTCAGTGCTGTCCTAAACAGAACACTAAATCTCTGGCGGTAGTGCACGATTTTGGACACACACATAGTCTTGCTTCACAGAGGCCCCACCCTGCAACTCACAGGAGTTAAAGAATCTACTAATGTCTTGGTGCCACATACCACAACACACCTTCAAAAGTCTTGTGGAGTTCATCCTCGACAAGTCAGAGGCAGCACAAGTGGGAGGTGGTTTTAATGTAATGGCTTATTGGTGTATAGAGATGACAATGATGTGATACAAGGTGTTAGTATGGCACCAATACCAGCAGAAAATACTAAATCAGGCAAAAAAAGGTTAATCCTGAAAAAGGAACAGAATTACTTTCTTGCTATTAGTTGCGTTTACCTCGGCTATGCTAGCCTTTGTGGTCTGAGGAAGGGTAAGCATTAGAGCTGGTCCAGTGTCTGTGATAACTGGTTCGATGTTGGAGCCCTCATGGGACAGATTAAGTGCCAGTGTGGGCAGCAGGGCCGGAGATTCACACAGTAGAGGCTCCATCTTGATGTGATTCTCCTCCTGCTCTGGTGGCCACTCCTCGCATTCCGAATCTCCTATAGAGAGGGCCAAGCAACAATCTCCATACCACGTTTATGGGACTGCAAGACCACCACTGAAGTAAAAAACTGCAATAATAACGAGGATGATGAACAATGTTTATCTGCTTTCCATGAAAAGCCACAAAGACTCCATGAAGACAGGTTTATTCTAAAGGTTTATTCTTACATTCCTGAATCTAAGAGTTAGGGTCTGTTTGCTTGTCATTATCCTCAGTAGAGTTTCAGGTTTCATTTTATTCATTTAATTCCACACTACACACTACACTGGCCAAAGTGAACCAAATTTCACAAACAGGTGTTCACTGATCTTAACAATGTTGGCCTGCAATTTAAACTGCAATCGTTTTGAGCTCCAAACCTGTAATCTATTTATTGTGATTACACTACCAAAGTACTTTGTACCTACATTAAATGAATTAGAAGAAATGGTTTAATGGTTTGCTCATTTGAATTTAACCAATTAAGATTCCTGACACCTGAAGTGACATAGTATTAAATGCAGGGAAGCCCATAATTTTGAAACCAAATTAACTTTGATTAGTATGATTTTTCTCAAACTTCCAATGTTTAACCTCAGATGTTTTTCACAAACTTATTACCCATATTTACCAACTAAATATAATGCATATGATCTTTCAAGAAAAGATATCACTCCAGCCTTAGGGGGGTGCTGAGCTCACCTGACTTGCTGTCCACGTCTCCAGGCAGGTGGGAAAGCGGGGACTGTGGCCGGGAGTCACCGCTTAGGGAGTAACTGTGCTCAGCCTGGATAAGTGGCGGCACTGGAGAGATGGGAATCAGTTCTTCCTCAGTGTCCATTGCATCACCCCTCCCTGAAAGGAAGGGGTCACTCAGCAACTGGCCAAGCAAAGCTTCTTGGGACAGGTCATCCAGGAGCTCAGTGAAGTGCTGCAAAAACAAGAAGCAAATACAAGTTTAATGGAGAGGTTACAGAAGAGCAAGAAAAAACTATAGATGTTCCAGCAATGGTCAACCACCTCAGGAGCAACAGCTGAGACAGTAGTTGTTCGTTATTACCTGGTGCTTAGATTGGATTCCACAGAAAGCGACTTAATGACAGTCAGCACATTCTTTGCCTGCAGGCCCCAGACAAAGCAATGCTGCTACAAACCAACAATCACTCTGCTGTGTGGCTAGAGGGCAGATAATCCCTTCCCCCACACTCTGCATTCTTGCCCCCATCTCAACATTAAAAAGCACTTGCTTCTCTCAAACACATCAAGACAGGCTGGAACTAAGGGGCTTTCAAAACTTACTATGGATATTATCAGCACTTAAAGAACAAAAAGAGAGCACAAAGGTCACATTTAACTGGATTTAGTGGGGTATGAGAAACATAGTAAAAAAAATAATGGAATTGAGTCATTTTTTAAATGTGGGACTTCTGGTTCTTTTTTGTTCATTAAATGTCTTAATCCACAGAGGTTTTATTTTTTATCTGTTGCTAAAGTTATGTTTAACAGGCCAACCAGTTTAGCACCAAAAGCTTCCATTAGTTACATTTTTCTTCTGTTTCTGATTTAGAATAACATTACTGCTTTCTAGTGTCAGCTCTAGGAAATTCTCTTTTAGTAATTCATGAAATTGTTTGTTGTGTCCTTTAAGCTCCACTCTGGTATATGAAGACTTCATTACATTTCAGTGCTCTGAACGTTGATTCACATGCCACAGATGCAGACAAGAGAAAGGAAGGACGAGACTGCATTCCTGATTATGATTATTTATTTACCTTTACATTTATGGGTAATGCATTAAACTGAGTTTAAAATTAAATTAACATGTTCTGAGAGCATATTTGGGGGCATATATAGGGTTTACCCTAAAATTATGAACAATATGAACAAAAGTGGAATAGCATTTGGTCTGCAAACAGCTTTTTAACAGCAGTGTCCCCTTTAACACAGTTACACAGCTGCAGTTCAAATATTTCTGTAAATCTCACCTTAAACATTAATTTAATCAAATCAAATATAAAACCAAAGTTATTTGCCACTGCAGGGTATTCATGTTTTAACTAGCCTGTTATTGAAAAATAAGTTCCCCTTGGAGTTCAGAGCATGGGGGGCAAAATTATTATGGCAGCTACAAAGAGGGACCAACTCCTTATGAAAGTATCTGTATTTGGTGTAATGGTCAAAAAGTAATGGGAGCTCTGAACTGTCGGCTGGTTTTCACATGAAGTCGGGTGTCCCATTACTTTTGTCCATATTATATTGATCGACGTGGCAGGACTGTACTTCCCATGAGGCTTTCAGTGAAAGCTCTGGACTTTCCAAAGGACTTTTAAAAACCTGCATTAATGCTGTAAAAAAATTGTTGGCAATAAACAAAGCATTAACGCAATAATAACGTTTTAACTTTCACAGTCCTGGTATATATATATATATATATATATATATTAGAGGTGGGCATAGATGAATTCTTTTAACGCCGTTTGTAATCTTGGCGTTAACGCGCGAGATTCTCTCTCTCTCTCTCTCTCTCTCTCTCTCTCTCTCTCTCTCTCTCTCTCCCTCTCTCTCCCTCTCTCTCTCTATCTATCTATCTTTCTAT
>JBBPDC010000129.1:18873020-18886594 GCA_037974485.1 Hemigrammopetersius urotaenia
GAGAGAGAGAGAGAGAGAGAGAGAGAGAGAGAGAGAGAGGGAGAGAGAGAGAGAGAGAGAGAGAGAGGGAGAGAGAGGGAGAGGGAGAGGGAGAGGGAGAGGGAGAGAGAGAGAGAGAGACTCAGTTTAAGAATGCTCTGTCCTGCTTTTTCCAGATGTCATTTCTCACACACCCAACTACTTACAAAAGCTACTCTATGAACTCACAGCACAGTAAACTTTTTCAGCCTTTGCTCCTCCCTTAGCAACAATATAATTCTCACAGCATGTGACCAAACGAACAGAAATCCCACAGTTCTGCTTGTACCATGTATGGACAACTGCATGAAAGGTTGCTTTTTGCCATTTAACAGATCAAACAATGGACACCATGCCTCTTACTCTGCTTAAAACATTTTAAACCTCTACAAAGGCTGACAGGGATTAGAGACCATCAGCTACATATGGCACAAAATCCATATTGTTATGAAATTGAAGACATAAATGGTTTTAGCCAGACATTTGCATAACATTACATAACCAAATTTTATGACTGTTCCTGTTTTGCAGCAATAGCACACACAAACTCATATGTAGGAGGCCAAGCTGTATAAAGTCTATCATTACTCTGCTTTGGGATGGGTCACAAATCCGATCTGTAATTATGTTCAACACTCAGGGATCTGTGGTGAGATGATTATTATTATTTAATCCTAAACTGCGAGGTAGTCCTCTGTTTAAAGAAGCTGCTAAATCTATGAAGATGGGAGGTTCTAAAAGTTTTTTTTTTGTAATTTATGAACAGTAACCTCCAGTTTTATGCGGATCAGGAATCGAGGATTCAGTCACACACAGATTTTTTTGGAGAACAGAATTCCCCACAATAACTGCAAAAATCCACCGACCTGGAAGCACTTTTTTCTAATTCAACACCATGGTTGAGCCCCCCCTTCAAGCCCAATTTCTCCATGATGCACTCCAGGAGACCTTTCCAACGAGCCCTTATTTGTATTTTTAGCCCGAGTAGATCAGGGGTTAAAACTGTTCACGCCGCAGTGTCCCAATAATTTTGTCCAGCAACCTTACGAGTTGCATATCTCGGCGGGGAATTTAAATTAAAAGGCCAATATGGGTTTAACTTTACATGCATTAAACCATCCTATGCTGTCTCGCTACACTCTCACCGACCACTACCTTGCAGTCCCTAATCTCCTTCAAATTACATCCACATAAGATGTGTTCTCCTCCTTCCACTCTTATCCGTTAAAGTCTGCACCAATTACCACTCTCTCAACTCTGGAGAAACACTGCTTCAAATCCTACCTAATTGATCATTATTCCTTCAACTTCAAGCTTCAGACTCATCAGCCTATCTCCATGATGGTAGAACAACTTAACCCTTTCTCCTAAGCTTCTAGCCTTGCTACCTTTCCACCTAGTCTCCTGACCACATAGTATAACATTCCTTCTCTGCATCATGTCCACCAGCTCTCTAGCTTTACCTGTCATAGTTCCAACATTCAAAGTCCCTACTCTCAGTTCCACACTCTTGACTCTCCTCTTCATGAAAGTAACTGGAGCTCGCAGCTGATTGGCGCTAACACAAGACAAGTCCTGCCGTGCCGTGTCCCCCCACCTTGCCCCAGTTTATACCCCACCAGGATGTATAAAGCACACCAATGTAAACAAACCATTTTTAGAAGTGACTAGGTAATGTGGCATATGAGTGAGGGAGTTTTCCTGTGGCTTAGTTGTGTTTTCACAACTTAGGATAGGTGAGTGACTTAGGCTAGGGTGTGTTTCAACTAACGCCAAAATTTGGGTTACATCACTGTCAAAGCAACAAATAACTCGAGGACCCCTGTATTGCATATAAAAGTATGTAAGCAAAATGAACCACCCTCAAGCTTGATTATGAATCTATTCTCAAATCTTGAGATGTTTAAGCTACTTAATGTGCCAATATACATTGCATCATAGTATTTATCTAACTGTTCACCACAGTTTGATATCACAATATAATTTACTAAACAACAAAAATGTTTAATGTCATAAATATATACTCTAAATGTCACAGTTAAATGCAGAACAAGGATCTAGCAATATTTGACCAAACCCAGAACATGCAGAGAATGCAACATTTTGTTGTCTAAAGAAGTGTTAGGTTTTTTTTTTAAATAAAAAGAGCAAAACTAGCATTCTATTTTGAGGTAAGAGGAAAACATGGCCTTCCTTTTGTGTTCTGGTTTGCTCACTGTTCCCTAGTGTTTTATTTATCCAATATTGTCATTTGTTTCTTTGCTTTGAAAAATGTTATACAAATAAACTTTTACTTACTTACTTTGTGTTCCTTTTGATTGAGGACAATCTAACTGAACCAATTCTGCAAATATACTATGCATATATTTTTTAACCTGAAGCTTGTTTGGATAAAATGCAGGGAAGGTGTGCACACCATCACTACTGAAGGTTTAATTCATGATTTAATATTCAAGATTTGTTTACTGTCAAGACAACATTGTACTTAGTCCACAGTGTATTAAAATGTTTTTCCACCAGATATACGCAAATATACGCAAATATCAATCTAACCCATATTTTTTAACAGGTCAGGGACAATAGAAAGTGCAAGTGTGCAATTATAGTGCTGCTGGCATTTCAAATACCAGGATTTAAGTTATGGTCAGGAAACTGTTGACATACAGTTGTAGCAGCTACAAATTTGGCATGGGGTAGACCATGTTTAAGCAAATGTACAACGTATTTGTGTCAACAAACTGTGTTTTGTGTTGTTGAGTTTAACAGTACTTTGGTGGCAGTGATTTAAGGGCCCTGACAGTTTGGGCAAAGTTCTTACAGTGACTGGTCTTACAGTTCTGATTCTGACTTGCCAGATAAAAGGAGAGCGAACAGTGCATGTGAGGGGTGGAAAGTGTTTGATATGCTGTTTGCATGGCAGATGGTGTGTTTTTTGTAGAGGTGGGAGATGGCTGTAAGAGGGAACCCAATGGTTCTCTCCACTGTTCTTGCTGTCCGCTGCAGGGACCTCTCTTCAGCATTGGTGCAGTTACCATATCAGACAGTGATGTAGCAGCAGAGAACACTGCTATGCACGGCAATGTTGCGGTAGACTCAATTTACTGACCACCAGCATATGCCTTTTTAATAACACTTCTCTACCTCTGAAAGCCCACGGTCTATTCTGAATAAGGTCACATCTTTCTAGACTGCACAAACACTGAGGCAAAGCTAGACAGAATTTGGGAAATACAACACAGGGACAGTGAGAGAAGAAAATGGGCCCAAGTAATGAGAGAATGTGAGATTGTGTATGTACACACACATATGAATACAGGTGCAGGGCCAAGCCTAGCCTCAGGTTGCTGTACACAAAGACCACTCTATCAGCTCAAGCAAGGCAAAATACTGAGTGTGTCTAAAGGGGAGGGATGGAGAAAGTGCATGCAAGCCTCCTAGAAGCCCTGGGCAGCACTAGAACAGGCCAAGCTGTGTCCAGTAAGCCTGCAGAGAACTGAGAGGAGAAAAGAGACAGCTTTGTGAGGAAAGGCCAGGCCTTCTCCAAACATGCAGCTCCAGAAAGACTTAATGCGAAGCGGTCAACAGCACATTCCTTACTCTTCTCACCTCATCACACACACACACACACACATCTGCATTACTATCTTTGTGGGGTTTTATTGAACAATGTATTACTGTACTCCATGCCCAACCCAAATACTTTAGTACTGAAAAGAAAATAGAAATATGCATTTTGTGTAAATGTCAAAAATTGTTGTCTAAATGAAAGGTCAATCACGTGTCTTATGATTTACATTAAAAAGTGCTTGTATATTTATATAATATTAAAGCAGTCAATGGCTCCTACAATGTATAATTTGGAAAAACTGACCACTGGATATAGCCAAACTTAGAATAAAATAAAAATAATTTAACATTAATCTACATTGAATGTTAAGAACATTTTTTTAATTTGCTGTAAAGTTTTTTTTTAGATAACAGTTATTTGTTTATCTGACAGATTTTGTTAAATTTCACTTAGTACTGTGTATATGGTTTAAGTGGCAATCAACCTGCACGACTTGACACAAACTGCTTCCAGGACCATGGTGCAACTGTATTATGACAGATACTGTACTCTAACAGCAGAGTTATATGTGTACAAATGCATAAAAGAGGAAAATATCAAAAAATGTCAGATATAAAAAAAAAAACAGCAAGCAGGACGGATGGGATAGTTGGCTGGCTAGCGTTAGCTTTTAGCCTGAGACATTTTAAACAACTTTACAAAACCACTAAATGGTCAAATATAAGTAGAATGAAGATTGACATTATACTAAAAGGCAATGACAGGTATACAGACCCCAGTTCATTTAAAGCTACAATTTAGTTGAGGCAATCTTTCAGTCTGTTCAGAGTCATTTCTTACTGTCTACCCCAAAACCCATTCTAAATATGGTACAGACCAACAGGCCACCTCTTTTTAGCATCCAGTACTCCTCTGGGTGCCAGGACAAATCTAAAAACTTATCTTTTTGTCTGTCTGTTACTGTTCTGGAACAGTCCCTGCCCCCAACTTACTGTCTGCTAGTGGACAACTGACCCAGATTGACTGCTACGTTGGTCGTGTAGCAGTCTGCAGTATTCCTGTTTATCAAACTACTGACCGAGGGAAAAGTATCATAGTATCATAGCAGTGGAAGCAAAATCTCTCATTAGACTGTCATCATTAAGTGTTCAATTTTGCTGGAAAAAGCACTAAAAGGTAAGACAAGGTGTCTGTATCTAGCAGAATGAAAAATCTTATATATACCCCAGAGTGATAATGCAGATAAATGCAGACCCAATTGCTCGTGCACTACTCCTCGCAAAGAGAAGATACAATTATATGAGGAGAAAGGAAGCAGCCTTGGGTGCAAACCCTGATCATCCACCAATCAGGTCTCGGTCAGATCATGACATTTCAAATAATAAAAAAACAGTGGTGTGAAAATCAAAGAAAACACAGGGCTGCAGCAAGACATAGTCCTGTGAGGATGCACCATGTTCATTGTTCAATAAAATACCAACTATTTTGCAATATTTCCCTCTATTGTCATTTATTCAGGACTGTGGCTACTGTAGCCTAATGATAATATTATAGCTATATAGTGATGATGCTAGCATTTCACATAGACTTTTTAACAAAGCATCATTCAGTGTAATGCATATATTGATATAAAAATGAAGTAAAATTCTAATAACGATTTTTGTTTAGTAACGTATGTGCAGGAATGCACCAACAAATAATAATATGAATAATAATAATATGAATGAACAATAATGTATTTTAAGCTGATTTCTCTTTGGTGCAAAAACTTCTCGAGGGTGAATGAGTAAAACTTACTGGTTGGAAGAATATGAGCAATTTGACATTGCCATTAATAAGATAATTGGAGTTACAATGAAGAGCCTAAATATAGTATTTTAATAAGTCATGTAACTCCTTTCAATCTTCTAATGCCAAACACTATTTTTTAAATAATATATTTTATTACACTGAATGACATTTTATGGGTTGCTTTTTAGAAACAAGAGTAAAAATGTATGTTGGTGACGATTTTTTGCAAAGAAAATATTAAAGTTAAACAACAGACAAAACAATTTACCCAAAAAAAGAACAAGAAGTTGTAGAATACTTTTATTTTATTTTTTTAAAAGCTTGAAAACCCCATTTCGTCTTTGACCCATTACTTCAATGAGCTTACTATCAGCAGTAAGAAATGCTGAGCACAGGTCTCTGTTAAACCTCTCTAAGGCTTCAGCTCCCCAAGCGCTGCCACTAAGAAACAAAATGCCTGAACATTACATTGTCATACACAGTGAAACAGTTAATCAGGGTATAAAATTGTGTTGTATATTTTTTTCAAATTTTTTCACAATCTATGGCTGCAGATTGTGGCATTGTTGTGAGCAACTGCCAACAAATGCCAGAGTGAAAAAAAGATTAAGTGGGGAGGCATAGGGGTAAGGCCCCGGGGTAAGGCCCCTAGGGCAAAGGTCCACAACCCCCGGGCCGCGGACAGGTACCGGTCCGCCGGCTGCACAGAAAAAAAAACGTGGATGTTACCCGTGTTATGTTGTTGGCTCGTTGTTATGAAAAGGCTGTTAATAAAGCTGCGAGTACACATTGGATTTACGTTTATTATTATATTTTTAAAATATCCCCATTTTATAGGTATCATTTATTTGTATAATATACGTATATTTACCTGCCACTCCTTAAAGGCCGGGCTGTGAAAATAGTTTCTGATATTAAACCAGTCAGTGACCAAATAAAGGTTGGGGACCACTGCCCTAGGGAACAGGGAAGAATGTGTACAAAACAGACATCCAGGAACAAAAACCCTGTTCTGTTCTCATGGCGCAACATAAACTTCGGGTTGTCCCAGGAGGTATGCCTGGGCACGGTGGACAGACACGGAAGGCATCGAACAAAAAGCAGTTACCTTTCAGAGTTGTGCGTATAGATAGTGCTTGAAACTCTGAGTTGTTCTGGGCATAGATGCTTTTTCCCCTGTGCCGAGCTTTAAACTAGCTCAAAACTCCTGCCCGCATACCTGCCAATACATGACGGAGAACCGCAGTAAAAAGTAGTACAAATAATAAAATGGATGTTGATGCTTAAATAGTAACCGCCATTCCCCGCGTGTTGAGTTAGTATTTCTTTATAGTCCAATGTTCACGTCAGCTCTTCTAACCTCGATCCTGCCGCACTGTGGAAGTGAACCACTGGAGCCAGAGGGGCCGACAGACCAGACCGCCTTTTCTTCACAAATACAATCGCTTTTCACGACAAACAAAACTTTTCAAAAACTATTGTAAACAGGAAATGTAGTTGTAAAAGTTATGTTCGTTGCACCCTCGACATTAACCTGTTGATAGAGCTGGGAGACTTTCACTGGTTCGTATTTTGGCCGCGTCTATGAGCAGAAAGGACACTGCCGCCTCGAAACACGCATCAACTTGACGCCGAATTGGAAACCAACAAAACGAGTCATATTAAATTGTGTTAACGTGTATCATCCACTCACCGTGCTGTACAGGACGCTGTCGGTCTCGTAGAGCTCTGACAGCTCGCTGAGATTGCGATCCCACTGGACGAAAGGTTCAGCGCTTTCCAGCATTTCCATGGCTCCCAACGAGTTGCTTCAGATAACGAACCGAGCGGTTTAGAAAACGAAACAAACAAAACGCACTGTACAGACGAGCTACAGAGTGGAAAGAAGCCTTTTCCCTACAGTAGCAAGTTCAAAAGCTGCTCGGAGGAGATCGTCTGTCCCGTACGGGAAGTATTTTTCAACGGTTTTACTCGTTTGTGTCAAAAATCTGGAACGTGGTTGTCGAAGATCCAAACGGGCTCACAGCTAGTAACCTTTTCAAATCGGGTAGTACTTTCTAACACAAACAGGAGATGGACTTTTCTCCGTTTCCTGGGGCCGGACGTCTCCTCTTAGATAATCAGGAATTTGGGGGTGGGGAAACAGTAGGAGTAAAGAAACGCACGTTGTTTCTACTTGACCAGATTTTATATACATTTTAAATAACGGCATGACACACAGAATACAAATAGTATGCTCTGTGTAACTTATTAACGCTGCTATTTAACTCCATAGGAAATGTTTTTTTAAGGTTACACCAAAAGCAATCGAACCCCTTTTAGAACCCGACCAATGAACTCTATTCCAGCCAGTCAGATGAGTGTCCACTCACAGCGCAACGCTGTATAGAGCTGGAGCCAATGAGAATCAAGAACATCCAACGGCGTTTTATTGACGTGTCCAAAGTCCAATCACAAGTCATGTAGCTTAAGGTCTCGGCGAACCGCGTGAAGCCAAGAATCCTTAACATCAAGAACCGCCTGTAAGTTCCATGCTTCAGAACACACCCATCGCTTCGGTTCAGAGCAGTTATGCATTAACTACGGTGAATTCAAAGATACACTAACAAATACCGGTTATTACGTTTCTCAGAATAAAACTATACAGTTTACAATATGTGCGATACATTTGGCCACATGTGACTGAAAGGGATGAAAAGAAACCTCTCTACAAAGCACATTACAAAGTTTACCAGCATTGGATTTATATGAACAGTTACAAGAAAGGCTTTAGAGATCAAATCTGCTTAATTTTTGGTTTTACATTACATTATCAAAAAACGTTGACACAAAATCTAAGGTTTAAACCAGGGTGTGAGCACACTAAAGTGCAATTTGTTAGGATTAGAAATCAGCCTTTATAACATCATTCCACATTCTTTTTAATGTGTAAATGCAGAACAGAAGAACAGTTGCTGAAAAGTTTTTCAGACTCTTTCCCGTACATTGTCACTTAAAAAGACAATGTTATCTGTGGAGAAAGAAGAAAGATTCCATCAATAAAGGACAGTCAAAACAGTAACATCTTCACTTTAAATTTGTCCTCAGCATCTGCATACTAACACAGGAGTCATGAACATAACTTTTGATGACTCAACTTCAATATATTTACTAGAATGTTAAGCCTTTTGGCTGTGGGGCATTTTACAAATTCAAGCTGCTATGTAACGTGATGTGTAACCTGCGATAATGGTAGTGGCCTGCCGTCTCACATTGTTCTTGTCTACATACTCTCCATAGTCTAGCTTCCCCTCAACAAGAAGACGAGACCTGGAAAACAATTATACATTCATTTTACATAATAAAAACATACACACCAACCACAATCAGCAAAGAAATAATCAGAAACAGTACCAGACACTTACCCTTTCTTCACATACTGATAAGCCACATCTCTTAGACCAGGTTTAAACACAGAGATTCTGTGCCATGTTGTCTTCTGACTAACATCTCCTGTAAAACCTGTATGCATACAAACATAAAAACCTGAATTCTAAAGGTGCTTATGAAAATGGTACAGGTTGTCAAAACAACCTAGGGGAGACATGCGTCAACACTCTTCAGTCTTGGCCCCCCAGTGATGGAACGAACTCCCTCTTCCAATCAGATCTGCGGAGTCCCTCGTTGTCTTCAAGCATTGCCTGAAGCCCCACCTCTTCAAGGAGCATCTTGGTGACTAACTATGTCTCATTTCAGCTTGCTTACTTCTCCCAAAAAAAACAAAAAACAAAAACAAAAACAATAACCCTCTTATCCCCATCTCTTCCTTACATTTGTATTAACCTCTAACTTTTCTTCGATATATGCATGCAGTAACTTGGTTGAATAGTGGACGTTAAGTTTAGCCTTACAGATGTGGACTACTTGAGTGCTGATGTATGTCGCTCAGGATAATAACGTCAGCTAAATGCCATAAATGTAAATGTGTGGCGTTCTCTTCGCATAATACACTTTCAGGAAGCATTTCTTGATACAGTGGCAGATTGTGCATATTTATTACCAGTTAACCGTCTAATTATAACCGGATACAGTAAGGTAAACTTTACAAAACTGGCACTTGAGATAATTGGCTTGTCCAGTGTGGGTTATGGTTTAAATTCACATCAGGAGATTAACTGTAAGAGCACCAATGCCACCATTAAGTGCTTAAAGGGCTATCTCTTACATAAACAGAACTGCAAATGGATGTGCTGTCACAGTATTGGGAGGGATTTTAGTTGTCAAATGTGTCTTGGGGCTCAAATGCATCTCAGGCAACCTCCGGAAGTGGTCTGAATGATCAGATTTATATCCGTTTTGTCATGAGTGTATTCACACTTGTATTTTTATGTGGCTTGGCCTCATCAAGACTCCTGCTCCTGCTATTTAAGATGCATTAAGTGAGCAGGTTCTGTAAACTGGTTCTCTGTTGTTGAGGACACTGGATTTCATGGCACATATTGTAGTATACATATTGTAATTTAATTAGTACGTTTATTTTGTGTAAACGTAGTCAGATTTTTGGTCATTTGTAGTCGGATTTTCCTTTTTTGTGCTTCACTAGCATTTATCTAAAGAATACAATTAATGTGAGGGTTGAATAAACTGTGTGGTAGAAATTCTCACCTGTATTCACGGATTCTCCTTCTCCAGAGCGCCACATCTCATTAGTTGCCATGGAAAAGATGGTGACTGGGTTTCTACCCTCCACCTGTCTCATAACAGGGTCCTGCCCCACCCGACCCAGCAGCTGTACTCTGTTGATTGCTGAAATAGAGTGAGGGAGAGAAAAAGAACAGAAGAAAGTAAAATAGAAGCATCAGTTCTGTTCCACTAGTTACTGTCGTAACACTTAGGCTTTTTTCCTGAGCAAAATACTTGAACAAAGCAGCACCATAGTTTTATCGAACTCAACATGTTATCTAATGTTGAGTTCTTAAGGCTCAACATTATTTAACTCTTTCAAACTCTGACTACTTTTTATGAAATATAAACTTTTTTTTACAGTCTTCTGTCACAGTAGCAATAAAGCATAAATATCTTACATTTCCCATTAAAATGTTTCCATTTTGGAACATCCTTAGATTTTATATGGTAACAAGAGTTTACTCACATCTCTCCAAGATAAGGCTGGAATCTGTGGAATTGTGCCTGACAACCTGCCTGAACAACTGTAAAACAAATGCAATGATACATTGAGGACCCAGAACTAAAGCAAGCAACACACAACCTACATGATAAAAAACTTGAATTCCTACACTTACATGAGCTGCCCTACTCCTGAGCATGTTCTCTTCCTGGGTGGATTTTCTTAATTGACTCTATAACGGTTGATCCAAGGGAAAAGATTGGTATATTATTTGGCAGCACAGTGAATACATCACATGATTAACCTGTGGTAAGATGCTACATTGCAAGTTTATCAATGAACATGTATATTGATACACCAACAAAAAGTATCACAATTTTTTGCCATCTACCGGTATAAACACGAGGAAGATGCTACAATAACAACTCGGTCTCGATTCCTTTCTGCCATTAGCCTGGTCTAGGTCTAGGGTTTTTCAGTATTCTCCTGTTTTATTAGTGTCCTCAAAAAACGAGTATTCTCGTCTTTTTACAACCGCGTCTCACTCGCTTCAGTAAACATTTCCAACCAGTTAGATATAGTTAATTACAATAGGCACACCTGTATGTACGGCCGTTGAGGGAGGTGTGTATAAGAGTGAAGAATAAAACCCAGCAGTGACACTCGCGCCACAACCCAACTCGTGCGGATTCAAGTCCGCTCTTTAATGCGTTCCCCAAGATGGGACCAATAACGGGACAGTTCCGACTAGTCGTCTTCTTCCTCTTTGTTTTCGTGGCGGTTAACAAACGGTGTGTACTACCGCCATCTACCGGGCTGAGGTGTGATCCAAGGGATACTACATTACAGATGGGTAAAAAAAATAAATAAATAAATTCTGCTTGCTAATTTTGCTTGCTTAGATACTGTGTTAGAGCTGTCAACATTGGCTGAGTGTTCGGCTGATTTAACAAGTTATTCATAGTTACAGATTTGAAGTTGAAGTTGAAGTTTATTGTCATATGTACAGAGTACAGTGTACAGAGCACAATGAAATTCTTACTTCACAGATAGAACATAAAGACATAAAAGACATGAAAGACACGAAAGACAACACAGTGCAGCAACAGTAGTCTTAAGTTGTATAAAGACAGTAAAGTGACAGTGCCATGTAAAGTGATAGAAAGAGAGAAGATGTTCTGATTATAGAGAAAGAGAAAAGATGCTCTGATTATAGAGAAAGAGCCTAGTCATCCATACCTGCCATTTCAGTTCATCACTCCTTCTTGTTATTACCTCATTTTGTAGTTTATATAGATGCATTCCTTTCTCCTCTGTGTTCCTATCTATTCTGCTACACTTTGTTAATGTTGTCTTTATTTTCTGTTTTGCTTAAGAGAGCCTTAAGTTCTACCTCATTTGCCAAGCAGCTTCTTTTGCCAATCTGCCCACCCTTTCATTTCCCTCAACTCCCTTGTATGCAGGAACCAATGTAAACGGAATAAATAGTTTTTGTTGCGTTATGTTAAATATTAGATGATTTATTTAGTCTAAGAGATCTTGTCAGCATGCAGATTGTCCACTTTGAATACTGGCCATTGAAGACATTGTAATGTGTTTCCAATGGTTTTCTTGGTGACTGTGGTCCTAGCTACCTGCTTTGCTATACTTCATGTCCTCCACCCACTGTAGAGCCAGTATGATGGCTATCATCTCTGCTGAAAAGACAGACAGATGATCTGATGTCTTTTTTTTATTTTAATATTGTTGTGAGGGATATATATAGCTACAACTTTTGTCTTTCAAAGCATCTGTATATATATCTGTATTATGTCATCAAATCTTATGTCTAAATACTGTTGTACATCCTGAAAAAAGCCTCTAGATTTTACCATCTCCTTAGTCTCCATGTTTACAATAGGGAAACAAAATAACCAAGGGGGAATGACTGACCTCACTATTGTTTTGCAGAGTGGGTTGTTGCTGATGCAGTTGAGCTTCCCTAAGACAGTTTCTGACAGTTTGTGCAGACATTCTTTGGTTATGCAAACCGATTGTTGCTGCAGCTGTCTGGGTGGCTGGTCTCAGATGGTCATGGAGGTGAACATGATGGATGTGGAAGTCCTGGGCTGGTGTGGTTACTCGTGGTCTGCTGTTGTGAGGCCGGTTGGGTGTACTGACATTCTCTGAAGCGCCTTTGGAGACAGCTTATGGTAGAGAAATTAACATTAATTTCACGTGCAACAGCTCTGGTAGACATTCAGTTACACAAAAGGCTCCATCATAAAGTTTAATATGAAATCCTCCTGGACCATAGGTGCAAAATAGAACACAACAGAACAGGAGCACCCAGACAGATCAACAGTGAGGGTAAAAATGGGGTGGGGGCGTGGTTACAAGTCAACCTACTTCACTTAACAATAAAGTATATAGGGAGCCAATAACAATACATTACTGTATATATATAATGGGTGGTTGACATGACATGGCCTTTTTTTGGTACAATGTGTCAAAGATAAGCAATTAATATAAAAATATGTAAAAACTGTGGTGATATTGTTCAGAAAGTGCTGTTTTATATGAACATATAGAGTATTCATGGGATAAATCTTCCATTGGTTCACAAAGTTTGATTTTGAAAAAAAAAACCATGACAATGAATTCATTTTCTGTTTATTCAATAATATATTGATAACACAGATGTCTACTTGTGAGTCTGCTTGGCTAAAAGTGTAGGCATAATATTTTGAAGCCACCCATAACTAAAACATTTTGTCCCAAAAATGGATATAATATGGTGTGATACAATATTCCTTTTTTTAAATGGGCAATTGTTTGGAGACCTTTGGGGAGTGGGGGTCCTCCTTCTTTCAGGAAGAAGAACAGTTAGAAGGTGAGTTATCTCTCTTCATGATGTCAAGTTTATCCAGCACTCCTGCTTCAGTCTTTTGGTGTGATGCATTTTACACAAAAATGCCCAAATTAAATAACTTTTCAGTCAGTATTACCTTGAAAGCTATATTGTCATATTGTAGTTAGTCTCGCGTAGCCAGACCTTCAGACTGACGGCTGAAGGTCTGGAATTCATAGCCACTTTCTTTGGCCAAGGCC
>JBBPDC010000129.1:18891290-18925788 GCA_037974485.1 Hemigrammopetersius urotaenia
AATCTGAGTCAGCTATTTAACTGAGATACTGCAGTCAGAGCATCTATACAACAACTGTCCAAATAATAACTAGCCATAACTAGCAATAACTAGGCACACGGCTGTAAAGCCTGCAGCATTGTTTTCATCACAAAGTCAGAGTAATGTGAGAGCCTCCGTTTCTCCCCACATTCAGTACATGCAGAAAAGCAGGTTCGGCCTGTTTCCTCCTGCTCTCTTTCCATCACTCTGTCTGTAAGACCCAAAATGGACCTGCTATCCCTAAAATGACGAAATGTATCAATCAAGTGTTCAATAAACTTGTCATGCATTTTGAACTTCAACATTGCTTCCTTCTGCCCACATCAATTATTACTGATTGATTCACACCAGTGATTTCCAGTCCTGGTCCTCATGTAACTCTGTCCTTGTCTTGTGTTTTCCTTACTGTAACAAACCTACTCCACCTTAGGAGAAGCTTGTTAACGGGCCAAATATTTGGATCAGATGGACTATTATATGCAGTACAGTGGTTCTCCCTGTAAAAACAAATATAACATTTGATACTTTAAAACACCTACACTTTTTATTTATATATAACTGTATTTTGTTAGAATACGGATTTTGGCTTAATTGAGGTCGTAGACCCTTACAGATTCTGTGGGTATTTTATATGAGTTTGGCTTCCACTCACATTTTGCTAATCGCTCTGGATAAGAACATCTGAGAAATGAATGAATATTAATGTACTTCAGCTCCCAGGGTGTGAACCACTGGAGTAAAGGTACCTGCCCTTGCCTAATCTTAAAGGCTGACTTCATGTTTTATTTCTGAAGCGTAGCTGCCTCACACTCTTGCACACACCACCCCACCCTCGGTCCTCCACCCTCTGCAGGTGGAGGGATCCTCCCTCCCTCCTCAATGCTGGGCCTGATGGGTCGAATGGTGGGACCATGGGCCTGAAGAAACAAATAGCCTACTGTTCACTCACACACATACGTGAGCACAGACACACACACACACGCAGGAGCTGGGAGGCTCTTGCCTGACTGGACACTGTGTTGCACTGTGTTGCGTTTGGAAAGGGAGAGTCTGCAAAACATTTCTTCACTGAATTAGGCTGTTTCAGAGACACAGACAGGTCAAAAATTGCACTTTTTTTTCTTACCACCCTCTAGTGCTTGGTCCAGTGTGTCTACTGTATAATCCTAGGGCGTGACCCTATAAACTGTAAAGTAAAATGCAAACAAAATATAAAAATATGAAGAGCAGACCTCTAAACACTGTGTGTTCACTCCCTCTTTTAAAAATAGCCTTTATATAGTATGTACAGGCTCAATGCCAGGGATTCATTTTGTGGGCCGATGCCCCACCACCTAATCATCACTATTTTAACATGCTTCTATTGTGGCAAACCTCAAAAATGAAAGTCAAAATTAAATTTAGGGTGCACTATATATGTTCCATGTGGACCCAGCTCAAAAGTCTGATTTAAGAACGACAGATCATTTTGTATTGGCTGCATCATGGGGAGACACTATGTTATATGTGGTTCCTAAATGAATAGATTTGGCGCCAGAGCCCCCGCACCCTGGACCACGGACAACGGCTGAGATTAAGAGCTGTGTGCGCACCCCCAAAACCCACTGATGATTTCCTGATGATTCTCTCCTGATCTAGGGCTCCTTTGAACTGATCTTTTTTTGTCACAATCTTAATAAGCAAAGTGATAATGTTTGTGTTTTTGGGCACAAAACTGTAACTTCTGTAATGTCATGATTCTGTGAATTTGTTCTTCAGTATAAAGAATGAATGATTTAGTGAAGTACAGAACCCTTTAAAAACATCTGATTGGCCCATGTTTTCTTACTCTTAAAAGTAAGTGCCCTTAGCAAAAAGTAGTATACTTGAAGTTTGTTTTATTAAGTATAAGTATAGCAAGTATACGGACCATGTACTTGTAGTGTACTAGAAATTATACTAATTTAATATTTATTCAGACTAAATTGGAACATTTTTAAGTTTATAAAAGTGTACTTTATATGCTTTCTTTATACTTATCAGTATAAATAACGTATTGTTCACTACACTATTCTTAAGTATATAAAATATAGTATATAAAAAGTAGACTTCAAGTATATTGCCTCAGTTTAAGTATAAAATAAGAATAGTCATAGTACACTTGAATAAACTACTTTTTGCTAAGGGTGAGACGCTTCTAGCCCTGCAAGAAGGTGAAAATGCCTGGTTGAAAGGTATTTCTGTTTATACAGGCCAAAGTAATTATCCAACTGCTTTGAATTCTCAGGGAAATTAGGGCAGGCAGAGCAAATACAAATCACCATGTGACTAAACATCAGAGACCAGTTGGTATCTGCTGACGTCTGGTCATCATGTTCTTTCTGACTGATGTGCTGAGCGGAAGCCATAGACTAAGTATTTCAGCAGTTTCTCTGTTTATCTCTCCAGAAAGATGATGGCCTTCAGTTTCTCAGTCTGGAGGAAAAGGAGTGCATTCTTTTCTTTGAGGAGACCATTGATTCACTGGGGGAGGATTTTGAGGAGGACAGTACAGTGTTATCTTCAGGAAAGACACCTGTGGAGGATGTTCCAGATGCACCCAGTCCAGCTGTAAGCTCCACCCCCGCTACACCTATTTCCTCTGGCCTGATAGAGCATGACATCATCGACTTGGTCCACTCCACACCAGACTTCACCATGCCAGGTACTGGGCTTGTGGGTCAATAATGTACGAACAGCACCAGATCACAAGAAACACTGATAGGAAATGTTTACCAGTGTTACTCTTGTGTTATCTTAAATCATTAGGTATGTTATTTAAAGCAGCAGTCAACCTTTTTAAGGCCCCCACCTTTTGTGGGTAGTAAGTGCAATTTACAAAAACCAAGTTTATTGAAAGTTAATTTTTTTTAGGAAGTTTATTGAAAAAATGAGCTAGAAATATCTTAAAAATCTTAAAATTAATATGAAAATAACACGACTATAACCTTTGTACTCAAAGTCTCTAAATACGGCGATATCATGTTACCTAGAGACTTGCAGAGTAATTGAATATTTCTTTCCTTCTGTATTTATTCTTGGTGATTTTTTTCATCCAAAATGCATGAAGTAAAACTATGTAATGTGGGGGGACTATAATTATTGTAACTATTATGAAAGACGTTTTGTGGTTCTATTGTGCCATAGAAGACTTTAAATCATATTAATTGAATATTATATAGGTAAGTGTTCTTAAAATAAACATTATAATCTTACACCCAGCTTTTTTAAGGCAGTGAATCTCATCATGGAAAAAAATCAGATTTTTTGTCATGAAATGGGATCATTTCACTTGCTATGATTTTTTTGGTGTATGGCAAACCTTTAGTTAAACCTTTAAACTGAATGTGGTTTCATTTAGATTGAACTACTTCCTCAGATTGGTTTCGTGGTAGTTACTGAGAAATTTTAATAACACATGTTAAGCTACATAGTTGAATAATAAGGCTTCAATTTCAGAGGTTAACAGCTGTATAGACTGTAAAGCTAATCTTTTTTGTGTCTCTTTTCTCTATAAGATTTTCAGAACCTGCCAGTGGCACCGCAGGCTCATTTTCAGATGACGCCAAAGAGGGACCCCACTGAGAACGTCTCGGTGGCTGCCACATTTTCTGATCCATATCAAGAGAGCAGCCACCAGCCTCCTCCAGGCTCTGTCCCAACACCCGTCATCATCGCCAGTAAGATTGCTGAGCACAATGGCACAGGTGGCACCGCTCTGTCCCCTTCAGTGCTAGTCCAGCACAGACAAAGTCTGGAGTCTCCACAGAATCCACCCAGCAAACTCGGGCCACCCACCCATGCCAAGCCCCAGCGACTCCCCGACAACATCAACATGATACTGGGCAGTCGGGATCCAACCCCCCAGTCCATTGCCACAGCTGCTGTCAACATGCAGGAGCGCCGTTCACAGATGCTGGCCAACCTGCCTGCCTCCAGCCACCCTCTAGAAGGAGGAGAGCCAGCCTGTGTCCGCAACCCCCCGTTACGAAGTGTGTCGTTTAAAGACCCAACGCCAGACAAGTCCAGGATGGAGGCGCTGTCCATGTTGGGGCTGACCCAGGGTAATACACTGCCACCCAACACGGTACCAGTGACAGGCACAAAGATAGAGAGTGGCAGCGATATTTCTACCAACAGCCACACTAACAAAGTTGGCAGCAGTGCTGACAAGGCTAGCAGCAGTGCTCATACCTATAAAAATATTGATAATAAGGCCAGTATCAGTCCCAACACCACAGTGAGTCAGAAAAACAGCAGCCCTTACAAAGCTAGCAGTAACGCTGCGATAGCTACCAGCAGTTCTTACGCCTATAACAATACTGTTAATAATGTTAACATCAGTCCTAACACCACTGTCAGTCAGAGGAGGAACAGCAGCACCACAGTCACTCAGTCCAGCAGCTATGAGCCAAAAGCCAGAAGTGAAATTGTTCCCAATAACAACTATGGTGGAAAAACAGCCATAATCACACCTGCTACCAAAGACACTTATGCTAACCATGCTAACTATGACAAAAGATCGAGCACAACACCAGCCCTAACAAGTGCAGAAGTGACACACAGTGACTTCAACAGCTATGGCGGCAAGACCATCATGCTGAATCCCACGGCGAGTTTCAGGACTGAATCTGTCTCTTCCCACATCAATCCTCCAGCCATGCCTGAGCCTGCAGACCTCCAGAACAACAGCTATGATGGCAGGTCCAGAGTCATAAATCCTTCCACACAAACAGACCCGCCGGTCGGGCCTGCCTGCAGACCCCGCTCCAATAGTCACTCACCGTCCAGCACCATTACATCCTCAACCCACCACACTGACCTTCACAGCCCAACCGGAGGCAAATCTAGGATCTTCCTGCCAGCTAAAGCTGATGGCCCGCACCCAGGCCTCCACTACTCCAGCACAGTCAGAGGAGAAGCTCTGCCAGATCTACTTAGCCATGAGGCTAAACCCAAAGCACTAAGTCCCTTACACCCTGACCCAGTTTACCATCCTGTAGACAGGAACAGGTCTGCTACATTACCCCCAGCACCTGCCCCCCGGCCACAGCGCCCCACTGGATCTCTGAGGCCCGTTCCTGCAGAAGTCCGCAGCAGGCCTCCACCCAAGCCCTCCTTCCGCACTCAGGGCATCACAGTGCAGTTCTCAGGCAAAGGAGCGACAGATGAAGCCAGACGAAATGCTTTACGCAGACTGGGACTGCTGAAGGACACCTCTTAAACTCTCATCCCAGCATCTTGAAGGGATTCTTTTACTTTACATTATGTAGTTGTTTGTGCTCCTATCAAAACACACTTGTTTCAGCGGTAATAGTATTATTTTCCATCTTGAATATGTACTCAGTAATTGATTGTTTAATGAAAATGAATCTAATGAAATATATATTTAACAGTTAATAGTACTTTACAATAATGTTATCTTATTAGCACTCATTCTGGCAATGGCAGCAGCCACAGTACAGTCACCATGAGTTCTCAGTAAGATTTAAGAGCTGAAAAAGAAAGAAGTAGCAGTTCTTACATACCTTGGAAAATCAGATGAGTCGCATTGATTCCTGGAGAGGCAGATAGCTTGGCCAGATGAACTGCAGCTAAGTGGCTTGATAGTGCCTGAAGTTCACATTTTTCTTCTTAATATTTCATAAACTTTAATCATTTTTGTGATCCCTTTAAAAGGTTGATGGTTTTGATCGCTCATGACCAATAGTTCCATGCTGGTGGCCCTGTTAACATCCAGTGATGAATTAACACCCATGGAGTACATGTAAAACGTAAGCACTAACACTGGGGGGCTTCACTGTGTGATTCAAGCCTGATATCCAGATTGCAATAGAATAGCTACTTTACCCTCAATCAATTCCAGTCTTTTAATCTGTGCTGCTTTAGTGTCCTTCCAGAAATCCTGCTGTGATGAGTATTAGTTTACTGTGGAGTTTAATAGTTTAATATGACCAAAGAGTTCGCCTAAACTGATTTGTTATCATTGAAAAGGGTCAACAGTCCATATTTAGCAAGTTCTGTAAGACTTCAGAGTAAAAATACAGCTTACATCTTATATTAGTGTAAATTTGGGTAAATATGACCAATGTGAGACTACACATACATTTGCTCTGTCTCTATCACTCGCACCCTGTCACTGTGACTATGTTGTGTAGTAGTAAACACCTGTCCAGAATATGATAATATGGATTTAAGAACAAAATTCACTGTTGTCAAATGTGTGACTACGTAAAGACCATTACACTGATCTATACGTCAGACCAAGGACATCTGTTTTAATACACAGAAGCCAAAGGCAGGACTGTGCAGGGTGTCCAGGGATTTTTCCAGAGATGTCTTCTGCTTAACTTCAGCAATTTGACAGTGTGTTTCACAAACCATGTATTTATTCATGCTAGTGAAGGATTGTGAGCTTTAGTGAAAAATGGTTTTGTTTGTTGAGTGAACATCAGACGCGGAGCCCAACTGATTCTCTCTCTTTCGCTCTCCATGCCTCTGCCTACAGGATATTTTTACATTTGATGGCAGTGCCTCCCCCACTAAACCACAGTGAGCCAAAACTGGCTTCTAGGCAGGAGAGTGCTGAGAGAAGATGTTGTTCTTTTTTCTTTTCTCTGTTCTGATGCTCGGACTGTTTCTCAGTGTTGCTCATTTCTGGCCTCTTTCTTCTTCTGGACTGTACCAATATACAAAGAGTGGTGAAAAACCTAAGGTGTGTGTGTGTGTGAGTGTGTGAGTGTGTGTGAGTGTGTGTGCGTGTGCGTGTGTGTGCGTGCGTGTGTGTGTGTGTGTGAGTGTGTGTGCGTGTGTGTGCGTGCGTGCGTGCATGCATGTGTGTGTGTGTGTGTAAAATGTGTGCACTGCCGTGTCCTGGCACGTGGTTGATTATTGTTTGTATTTTTTTTTTTGTTATTTTTACTGACTCCGGTTTTTGTAGCAATTCTACAATTCTCTTTGAAGGATTTGAAAGTGTGCTTTTATTCAAACACACACACCACCATCACCACTCTTTGTTTTTCTCTTCAGGTTTCATAAATGGTGCAGCTGCAGTTAGGAACACAGCTATAGACTTTTGTTTGCAACAAATCTTTTGTTTTGCTAAATTATTTTGCAGACTTCTGTATCATCTTCTGCCTCTTCTGTCCATGAATAAATCTATTTCTGTCACAGTATGAGTCTGTGTGTCAACTGTTTGAATGAAACAGTGGAAGGAGTGTTTTTGAATGCTTATCGTTAAGATAAAAGAACTGAGCTATGAAACCGAGTAGTTCAGTAGCATTAAAGTGAAACTCAGTAAGAGGCTTTGCATTCAGAGATTTGGAGTCAAATGCAGCTCTGTAGATGTTTAATAGATGTTCAGGTTTTATATGACAAACAAATATCTGTTAAAGAGAAACCAAACAATAAAGTTAAAGATAATAGATTCTATTATGTAACCCTGATCCTAACCCTAACCCTCACTTAATATTAAAAAAGTACCCCAACCTTCAATGATATGCCAAAACTCAGCCCTAACCCTCCCTTCAAATTCAAATCCTAACCCTAATCTTCACTTCAAATCTAAAACCCAACCCTAAAGCTGATAATCAACTCACTTTCACCAGATTCTTAACAAAATGTCTGTAGATAATCTATAGACTCCAATCAGAATAGTGTGACCATGTAAGAGGTGTGACCATGTAAAGTCAACAATGTCAATTACAGTAAGAAACACATTCAAATAAACCTTCAAATGATTCACAATGTATTTAGATTAAAAATGCATTAAAACAGAAGTCAATTTACTTTTATGTTTGGTCTAGTGAAGAATAAAGAAATACATGGATTTAAATCTTGGCCTGGGGGATGTGGTTCACCCTGCTTCATCAGATTATGTTTAGTACTGCTCTGAATCTCCTGAATTATGCCTAATGCAGTTTCAAAGGTGGGGAATTAGACTGCTGAAAGGCGGCCATGAGTTCAGAATCAGAAAACCAAATGGGTCACCAAGGATGCAAGTGGGGGGCTGTATCAAGAGAAGCTCAAAGTCCATTATTGCCATGAGAGTTTTAAACCGGCATGTATATGCATGGATTTCCTTTAAACCTCTAGGGATTGACAGAATGACATAAAATGCAGATGATCAATAAAGAAGCATATTTTGTGGTGAAATCAGAAATAGACCACAACTTGGTCTGTAGTTCCTTTCCACATATCAGTGGAAAAATCAGTGGCAATCACTGAACCAAAAGGTAAAACCAAAGTTAAACCAGCAGGTAATTTAATCCTGCTGAGGGTAGCGGTAAGGAAGATAACCAGAATCTGGTCCTTTTCTCAGCAGAGTTTTAAAAATGAGGAAACACATTCTCAAGTCTAATTGGGAACATAACTGATTAGGATCAGTCTGGTCATGAGAAAAGATTTTGTTTAAAGAAACAGACAGAACAACAATAAAAGCACAGCCTTCTGTATTAATTACTAAAATATTATTTCTCAAAATTTGCAAATAGAAAATACTCATCAAAATAAGTTTCTCCAAACCCAGTGCAGGTGAATCACTGATGTATTGTTGTTCTACTCATTCAAGGAAACAGTCATTCCAAGCACATAGTGGAACATTTATTTGTAGGAACGATGACCCCAAAGCCAATGAGCACGAACCATAAGGATGTCTTAGATATCAACACTCCACATTTAGGATCACTGCAAACTTATTCTTCTAGGCTTGTTAAATAGTACAGAACCAGTCCTGTTCTGACTATAAGTGGAGGCTCAACAGAGTATTACTTAATGTCCTACATATCCTGCTTAAAAGAGAAGAGCATGTAAAACCATTATATTTTGCCCAGTTCCAATAAGAAATATAAAGTTCACATGCATCTCTCCACTTGTTTGTTTTTCCTGGTGTCCCAGGAATAGCACAGAATTCCAAAAGCACCGTAATGACTGACCCAGTCAGGTTTTTCTGACTTGATTCCAAAATAATGATTAAGGTCCTTGTGTTTCCATTTTTGGATTTGTGTGTGGTGAGTTGGCAGGGTTTGGCCTGGCTCTGCCTGTTGTGATCGAGAGCAGGAGTGAAAACAGCAGCACAGGTGAAGCTGGATAAGGTCATTTGTTTGTTCTTCTCTGATCTTCTCAGACAGGCTAGGCATGTCAGTCAGAGTAGAATGCAGCAGAACAGGCTGACCGTGCACCTAACACTGTGTCCAGTCAGAAGGGCCATAGTTCACAGGTAGATAATTGGTAGGAATTAGGAATGTGACGAGATCTCGTGAGATCAGATTTGTGCCGATACCTTGCGTTGCTAAAAGCTGCGCCTGTGAAGAAAACGGAAAGAAATTCAGTTCGCATGAAAGGGCAAACAACCCTCTCTCTGTATTTCTCTCTCGCACGCGCTCTCTCTCGTTCGTGACTTTTCCGGGGGACGGGTCTCTCTCTCTTGTTCTAGAGCGCACGGATCCCCCCCCCCTCTCTCACACACACATTCGTGACTTTTCCGTAGCACGCGTCTCTCTCTCTTTCTCAGTATCTCTCTCTCACATTCGTGACTTTTCCGGAGCACGCGTCTCTCTCTCTCACTCTCTCTCTTGTGACTTTTCCGTATTGAAACCTCAGGTTTATCTTTACATTTTCTTTAAGGGTGATGTATTAAACTGTTTAAAATGAAAGTGTTCTGGGGGCATATTTAGGGTTTACACTATTAAAATTGGCATTTAAGGCATTTTTTTGACCAAAACACAACGCGGTTTATAGGTCATTCTTTAAAAAAAATGTCAAAGTCTCGTCTCGTTCTCGTGAACCCAGTCTCGTGTCTCGTCTCGTCACACCCCTAGTAGGAATTATGCACAAATGTGTTCTGAGGCATTTAAAAAAGGAATGTTACATGCAAATTAGCGTTCAATTTAGAAACAATTATTTCTTTAAGTGCTATTTTGCCTTACAGCACCCTATACGTACTGTGGTCCTTAAAGATTTAAACCATTTAGAATTGTCTGTATTTCTACATAAATATAACTAAAAACATCAGCAGATTTCACACAGTTAAAGTAGACTAAGAGAACCCCCCAAAAAACAAATGAAACATATTACACTTGGCTGGTTTTTTTTTTTACAGAGGAAAGTGACCCAGTATTACAGGTTTGGGGGCAAAGTATGTGAACCTTTGCATTCACTGTGTGGTGTGTCTCCTTTGAATTTGTCAATTTTTCTACCCAGAACACCTTCAATTTTGGGATATTGGTCAGTTTTCTCACATGAACTGCTTTGCCCAGGTCCTTCCACAATATTTATAAAGGGTTAAAGTATAATTTTATATCTTTATTTTAATCTCCTTTAACCATCCTTTAGAAGAATAACGTGTCCATTTTCTCTATTCAGAATACATGGTTCCATCAATGACGGCAAGCCATCCTGGCCCAAATGCTGAAATGTCGGCCTAAATTTTGATACTACCACCACTGTTTCACAGTTGGATTAAGGTTCTTATGTTGGAATGAGGTGTTTGACTTTCTCCATAGTCCTTCACATTTCTCTGTCCACCAAATGTTTTTCAAGAGCCTTCATAGGCCTTTGTGAGAGAATCTACTCTTGGTACCTTTGTGCCCATTATTACATTTTGCTCTTCATCTTTGCAGGTCAATTACTCCTGGTCAGGTAACAATAGCCTGGAATTTCCTCCATTTGTACACATACAATCTGACCCTCAGAAAACCCTTCAGACACCAGTTTCACATCACGACCACAGAATCAGTTTTCTCTGGAAAGGAGCATTTCATATCAGCCCACTGAATAATGTTGGGGTGGTGGGGCATTTCTCTTTAATCAGCAGTTTGTGTAGAAGTGGCTTAATATGCTTGCCACTCTTGAGTGCATCAACTTAATACGGAATGATATTCATTTAACCCGGACAAAGGGCGTGTGCTTCCCTTTAATATTTGGGATGATGTCCTGTATTCATTATGTAACCTCTTTAACTGAATAAAAAAAGGACAGTCAACAAGACACAAGAAATCCACAGCAATGAAATCACTTTTATGCAGTATTACTTTTCAACGACATACAGCTTGTGTTGTTGGCCTAAGCCAGTTCTAAGCACACATTCATATACCGAGATAATATAAGCCACTGAACAGAGAGAAAAATCACAAAGAATCTCTTTAGTTAATCTGAAATCAGCCTCGTTTTACAGAGAAAGCACTTGTTCGCTTGTCAAAATGCTGACATACAGCACAAAAAGGAAAGGAAAAGATCCAGGAGTGCAAAAGATCTACAACTCAAGAGATGTGTCGAAGGCCTGCCCAATATATATATACTTTTTTAAAAATTCCCTTCACTTAACTTCTTGCCTGCTCCTGCTGAGGAAAGCAGCACGTCCCACAGTACCCTCTTACTCACCACCTTTCAAGCTGCCTTTATGAAGATCCGTTCCTTTATTTTGTTTTTGTCCTGCACAAACAGCACTACCGTCTCTTGGCTCACATGCTCGGTCATTGTACCACTCACTCCCCATCATTGCGTGACGTGGAGGTTGACTTCTGCTGTGTTACACTGCCAGGAGGAGAGAGCCTCTTTTCCACCATTAGTTTAAAGAAGAAACAACTAAACTCTCACACCACTCACTGAGCCCTTCACAAACATCCCCGCACGCTTCAGTCTGTGCTCTGGAGCCTGTCTGTTCGTCCGTCCGTTCGTCTGTCTCGCCATCTGTCTGTACATGTATGTGTGTTGGACTGTCCGTGTCTGTGTGTCAGCTGAGCTGGATGTGGAATTCCTCCAGCTCCGCGGCTGATGGTGCTCCGTTTTCTTCCTCTCCTCTCAGGTTGCCATGGTGAGGTTTGGAGTCTGTAGGTTTGTCTGTAGCAGGTGCGCACTCCCTGCCAGTGCAGGGAAGACCAAAAGCACCTTGCTCTTGCTTTCTGTTTCTCTCTCTCCTTCACATGATCACTCGCTCACTCAACTCAGCGTCTCCTGAAAAGCAGAGCAGCAGGTTAACTGTACCCCCAAAACATTTGCACAGTGATGAACTGTGACTACTACAGGCTCTAGGCTGAGGTCTGTAGTAAACCTCAGATGCATGTATATGTATGTATGTGTTCAGGTAGACAGAGCCACAACACATGCAAAAAATATTTATTGCAAAAGTAATGGTGGACAGACATGTTTGTCATGGGGAAATTACATATGAAAACAAAAAAACATGAAACCGGTAAAGGTGCTTTATTTAAACATGCTTTTTGAACAAAAACAAAATAATTTAGTTTTCAGTTAACAAAACGCTAGATGGCCAGAACTAGACTGTGTGAGATTTGGCATCTAAAGGTATAGAGTATGTGACAGTCATGCCTCACTCTCTGCTGGAAAAGCAGACCATTGTAAGTAAGGTGTACAGAAGCAGTTCAGGCTGTGGTGCCATGAGTTGGATCAGTTCAGCTGCCCTGTTGTGTAACATCATGGCTGCTTTCCTAGCTGTGTTGCCTTCTTTAGTCAAACTCGATTGCGTCTCTGGCTCACCCTACTCTCCTGCTTTCTGCCCAGATACACCAACCAGTAATTACTCAGACCATACAGTGAGTCTAACCACAGTGAACATATATATGGAAACATGCCACACATGCACACAGACAGCACAGCAGGCAGTATGTACATGGTGCATACTGATTCCTTCAGCATGTCTTACCTCCCCCCAGTCTTGAATATCAGGTCTGCGTTAGGAGCCCCTTTAGGGTGCTGATAGCGTGGACGGCGCTCTCGGTTTGTGTTAGCAGGTGCAGGTCTCTGAGCCAACGACTGCATCATCTCTGTGTTCATACAAATAAATCAATAATAGCATGGTGGTTCATAGCTGCTGTATGTCACTGTAAGGGAACATTAACTAGGTCTCAGAGACTACATCCGTGAAGGTTCACAGCCATGTAAATGACCCGTATCTGTCATCAGTATGACTAAACCTCTAACAGGACCTGTATGTGCACATTTTATCAACTGCCAGTAATCTACTGTGCACACTGGATGATGACAACAGTAAATTCAAAAGAAGAAATAAGATCTGGGTGAATGGGCGCATGGTTCTGTAGATTGCAAATATGGCCTGACATTTTCAAAATCGTGGGAATATCTGCGCCACATTTATGTAAAAAACAAAACTGCATTTGTGCCACTTCACCTGGTGATATAAACATAGACTAGGGCCCACTTCAAGCATATCTCACCCTGGTAGTCTTCCTGCTCCTGTCTTTCATTGATGTCCAAAGTGAGTTTTTTCATTCGCATGCGCTCCTCCTGTTCTGCCTGCTGCTGGTTGAAGTGATTGGCAGCCAGGTGAGATGACAGTGGCACGTTCAGGATCTTAAACTACAGAGAACAGGATATCAGTCCCACAAACAGAGCAACTAAAACACTGTAATGTAAGACAGCAGACCAATATTCTGACTCTGGCTGGAGTACACAGCGAGAGCAAATAGAAAGTGCACAGTAAAGTGGAGTAGAATACAGTACAGTAGTGTTAAGGAGTTCTGTGTGTGTAAGCAGCTTCAACAGGGCACAGTTCTGTGTGCTGCAGTTTACTCTCCCCAAAGCCACTTCCTGAACACACCCTACCACTTTGGCCCAAAACCACACATTCCACAGGCAACACATACACACGTGCGCACACACACACACAAACACACACGGACCTGTTGTTTGTTGCCTTTCCTTGTCAGCATGACAAACTGCATGGTGTCACTGATGTCTGTGTCTGTGTCTCCAACGCAGGAAGGGGCAGGGCCTTTCTTCAGCTGGCTCTTCAGTTGCAGAGGAATAGCAACATCGAGTTGGTGCACCTTAACTGCCTCTCCACTGCGCTGCTACTCAAACACAACACACACATACACACAAACGCAAAGCACATCTGTTCAACAGGATTCAAATAAGTTTGTCATTATCCATAACTGTAGAAATGACTGACTAAATGACTGACTGAATGACTGACGTAGATCAATAGTTTGCAAGCTGTTAAGACTTCACCTGAACTCTAAAGGGTTAGATTATACTTAGTAGGAAGGAGAGCCATACATTAATAGTAAAAATGAGTATTTCACCAGTGAAAGAACATAAACCTGTTGTAAAAATAAAATTAAGGACTGGTTTCTATTTTTAATGCTTAATATAGACTCAAACGGCAAGGTGAGATTAGGAAAAACAGTCACATGCAAACATAAGCCAAGCACTACTAAATCCCCAGTAGCTCATATGTTCTAAAACAGTAAAATAACTTTCATTCAAAACAATTACAGGCAAAAACTTTAGTCCCTGTGTGGCACATACCTGCAGATTTTCCAGCATCATCTTGTCCAAAGCTTGAATAAAGTCATCATCCTCAGCACAGGCCACATGTTTCAGACCTCCACCCCGAATCATCACCTCCTACACGGCAACAGTACAAACACTTTTATTCACACTTATTCAATTACTACTTCCTGGACAAGCCACTCAAATCTGCTGTATATTTACATTGTTTTCCTCATCCGTCTCATTCTCTTTGTTAGAGTCAGTCAGGTAGTCTGTGTTCTCTTCCTCCTCTTCCCGCTCCTCTTCCTCATTCTCTGAGCCTTCCTGCATGCGTTCACACAAAGTTCACAGTCAAAATCAAAGGTCCACCAAAACAAAGCGCCTGACAAAGGCTCCTCAAAGTTTACACTAGCATTTCCTTTGTGCTCTGTTTGTGGGTTTAGTTTCAGTGTCTGTCCAGCTTCCGGGCGCCACCAATTAAAAACACAAACCTAGGCCATATAATCCTGAATTCACATAAATCCTTCCAGCAGGTGTGCAGATGTGGAGCAGACACAAGCTCATATTCCCAAAGTCTACGACACTACACATACAAAAAGAGCTGGTGCAGAAACGGCATTCCCACCATAATGTTCCCTTCAAAACGTCACTTTCTCCCACTTCTCCCAGGCTGTGAGGAAGCAGTGGTGTGGCACGAGGGATATAAATCTTCTAGGGATATAAAGACCTCACTGTGATAAAATTATTTCACACTTCTTTATTTTGGTAGTTATCAAATCTTCAAGCTGATTGTTTGTTTCAAGCTTGTTTCTTCTATCCCTATATGTTTAAAGTAGGGAGAATGTCCCTGAAGACTTCTGAGAAAAAAAAAAATCATGAAATATCAAAATGTTATTCAAATGATTTACACTTAAAACAAAACATGCTTAAGAAAAAAAAAAAAAAAAAAAATTAAATAAAAAAAAACATGACTGGAAGAATAGTGGAAAATGTGCCGAATGTGTTGTAACTTTTACATTTAAAAAGAAATATTATTTAGTCACAAAACAAACACATACTTTAGTGAACATTCCTAACATGCCTAAAGGCTGTTCTAGACCCACCTCCTCCTCTGGCTCATTCATTTCACTCTCATTTCCAGACTGCTCTTCTGTCTCTGCTCCGCCTTCATCATCATCATCCTCATCTTCCTCATCTAAAGCCTCGCCCTCCCCCATGGCACTGGAACAACGGCCATCCTTCTCCATGGCCAAGCCTGGATACACACACACACACACACCCCAACAGACTCAATGTTTGCTCTGCTGATTGTGAGAACAATGGGAGTCATATTCAAGGACTTAGGCATTTACAGGTCTGCTGGCACGGATCTTTTGTCTTCGGACGTCTATGCACTTAGGTCCATAGACGTCCTGTTTCACTTTCATAGGCTTATCTTGCTCATTCATTTTTCCCATTTTATTCAACAGCTACCAATGCAGTGACTACTTATAATCATCTGATGAATAACTAATCATTCAACTAAACCAGATAAAGTTTCTCCCCATTTTCCAGTGTCCTTTCCCTGAATAATCTGTGGTGCAGTTTGGGGCGCTCACACACATGAATAACTGCTTAACTAGGCTTATATTACTAATTATGAGTGGAATGTGCACCAGACACACTGGATTTAATCCAGGCAATGGCTCTATAACATTGGTCACCAACTGTCCTCCTAAAGATACTTTCATGGAGTTTAGTTCTAATCTGCATCTAACATGCCTCCTGCCCTTTATCTAACACTAATGCATGTGATTATAGCCCTGCTCTATAACAAAGTAGAACAGCATTCTGTCCGTCACACAAATGATAGTGTCAGGAAAAACAAACCAGACAAATCAGAGACATATAAAACACACACTGTGATGCAGAAAAATAAAAAGGCAGTCATTTTAAGATGAAATGCTACACATTTTTTTAAAATGTAAGTGTCTATCAAACCTAAAACTGATGAAAAGGGACGATCGTGTATCAGCGTTGTTGTTCCCCTACCTTGGTTGAGTTTCATTTTATTTTAAAAGTTCGCTGACAAAGACAATCAACATCCGGTGATGTTGATAATGATTGCGTATATAAAATTTAAATACTTGCTTAAATGAAAATTAAAATACTTTTTAGGGAAAACAGAAGCTCATTTTGATTTGTTATAAACAAGGTACACCAGTATCTCCTTTATAACACACCAAGAAAGACATAATGCTTGCTCCTTCTGCATTTTTTAGAACAAACACTGCATGCAAATGAACATGTGCACAAACACAGGTATGACAACATTCCAAGTCAAAACCTTTTGACACTAGACACACAAATCACGGTTTCTGTTGCCACTGCAGTCATGATACTATTACATGCGCTGAAAGAATGCAATCTACCTCTCTCTCTCTCAGGTATGTAAGTGTTAAAGACAATAATGAACAAGACTGAGAGTGAGTCACTTAACACCTGCACACAGGAATGCTGGTTAGCAGGGATGACAGAAACAGAAAACTGGGTTAACTAGCACAACAACACGTGAGCGCGCGCACACACACACACACACACACACACACACACACACACACACACACACACACACACGTTGAGTTACCCAGTTTGACGAGGACCTCTCTTTCAAGTTCGGTGACTTGTTGGGAAGCTTCCTCCAGTGAGCTGCAAAGGTGCATTTTAGGCCTCAAGAGCTCCAGCATGTCACTGATCATGTAGTCAATATCAATGGGGAAGGGGTGATCTTTAGTCCATACATCCAAACTCTTCTTCCACCAGATGTATCTCTACACACAAACACACACACAAAGTGGTTGCAAGTGAGAGGTCCTTTTCCATGCTACAGGTACATTGCTACGCACTTACTTTAACCCACAGCACAAGGAACTGACCAGTGTTTTCCCACAGGTTGGTGGGTGGCATTCGATGTTTTATATCCAAACTCATCAAAAGAGACAAAATATACCTGGTGACATAAGATGGTCTTATATCTTGCTTGATAACATTACAAAATGTTTATCTCAATGATATTGCAAAGTTATCTATATTTCCCCTGGGAATGCAGGTATTTTGAAGGGGATATTTCTAGTGGACATGTCATGCCACAACCTTATTTCTGGGAGCAGAGGCAGAACCAGAAATGCCATCTTTTCCAGCAAACTGCTGTGACTACTACAATTACAATTAAGTGAACCTAACAGTCCCCGTGTAAAATGTAAAAACCAGCTAAAAAATAAATGATTAGCTGAGAAAAGAAAAAAACCCAACCTGGAAGTAGATGAGGAAACAATCAAGCTTTCTCTTGCTGGAGCCACGGTCAAAGTATTGCCCACAGGTGTCGAGCAAGGTGCAGACCAAGCGGATGCGGAACAGATGTTCAGGAGGATCTAATGGACTGGGCGAGCCATCGGGGTTCACACCAAATGAGATGAAGGAGAAAAGAGTGCGGAAGATCACCGCTGACTCTACCATGCGGTAGTTATACAGCTCTCCCAGAAATTTTGCACTGCTGATGCGCCGCTGGTTAAACTTTGGCTGGTTCACCTGAAAATAAAAAGGCTTTTTAGGACTCTGAAGTATAACTGACACCAATGTCTAGTCAGGATAACATCAAGAGTTACAGTCTATTCATCATGTTCCCTGGAGCTACAACTTGCAAAAGCATACAGGCAGACACACATACCTCCATGCCAAGGCGGATGTCTTCCAGCACCCCATCAACAACATGTATACCCACATCTTCCTGGTATGCAACTAGACCAGCCAGCAGGTTAGCTACACAATGGATGCTGTTATACTTCACATTCCAGATGTTCACCATGCAACAAATGAGATAACTCTTCATGTCTGGATCTTGCCAGGGCAACTTCCGCATCTGTCTCAGTACCTAAACACACACAAAACAATCATGTACTTCTTGTTTTCCAAATGTATGAAGCAAATGCAAGAGGAGAGGGAGAGTGAGAAAGTGACAGCTAGAGAAGGATGACAGACAAATACTCACCTTCTCAGTAGTAACCTTAGACAGATCCTTGTAAAGTAACTTGCGAATATACTCCTGGAGTGGAGGCCTCTTCTTGCGGACAGTTTTCTCCATTGGTGGCGGGTTGCAGTAGTAATAGGCATTCTCCACCATGGTCACATACCGAGCATCCAGATGCTGTGCCTGCTTTTTACGCATCATTTGTTCCTAAAATACCAAAAGAGCGTATGACATAAACAAAAAGCACTGTGTATAATCAAAAGATGGAAAAGTGTACTGGGTTAACAAAACTGGGTTAGTTTTTAAAAAAATCAGGTTAAGCCTGGTGTGTGAGCTGATTTGTGCTTCTGGAACAGATACAGTTGATTAAAGCTGGTGATTAATCTGACCACAGGTTTTTAGGGCAGTACATTTAAGAGAGAAAAAAAGATCAGAGGAAGAGGAAGAGAGTGGACATAGAGAGACTTATGTACTCACAAAGTGTACTGACTTCTTGCATTCAGAAAGCAGTTGGGTGTTATTTGTTGTGGACAGCATAGAACTCAGAACCATTACAAACCAAAACAAAAGAAAAAGTGTGTGCGTGTATGTGCCTCACCAACAGAACACTGGTCCGCAGGTGGGATTCAGGTGACCTGAAGAGAAAGCGTCCGCATGTCTCCAACAGAGTGCAGGCCATTTCAATATGGTGATGAGAAAAATCAGACAACAGCATCTGCAAATCACACACACACAAACATACTCTCTTACTCAACTGCTTCATTTGCATCAGGCAAATGCAGTTATGAATATTACTGAAATATAATATTTCTTACCTTCAGGCAATGCAGAGTGTCTGTTTTGGAAAACATTTTGAATTTAGCCAACTCCCCAATAAACCTCACCGTCTTATTCTTGGTCTCAATGTTGATTTGGTCCTTCTTTCTTACCTACAAGAGTAATGAGTACTTTGTATTTAAGGTAAGACAAACCAGTATTGTGTTTAGGATAGCTATCTGTGTTTGCGGAGGGGCTTCTGCACCCAAATAATAAATTATATGTCTAACAAAATGATGTGTCTAACCTGGGATTCAGGTTGTGTGCACTACTGGGCATACAGTACACCATTGGCATGTAGTCTCCACGGTTTGAGCCTCACAGGATGCATTAAGGAGTCAACTTGGGACTCGGCCTTAGCTAATTATGAGTCATGCCAGTGTATGTGGGTCATTTTTAGGGTGCATGTTAACTCAGATTTGTGTCGCACGACACAAACATGAACCACCATGTTATAAAAGATCAGATCTGAGCAAATATTCTTAGTCTTAGTCTTGTGATGTGACCATAGACTAAGAGGCAAATACACACATGGAACCTGAAGTCTCCTTTGAGCATGGAGCAGAGATCCTCCGCAACATCCGACATGCAGGGGTGCAGTGTAGCAACTAGCCTTGAGTAAAACGGCAACAGATCCAGCCTGACAGAAAAAAAAAAAAAAACAAGAAAAAAAGAAAGGATTCAAAGGTTTAACAAGCAGGCCAACGGGGGAGTGAAAATGCTTTAAAATGTCTAGAGCTACAAGAGATGAATGTAACAACAGCCCCATCTAGTGACAACACAGGTTGAGGTGCATTCAGAAGAATCATGCTGAGGAAGAATGGAGAGAAGAATAAATTCACCTTTGCCTGGGAACAGTGAAGAGGGCTCGAACAAGCTTCCTGCGATTGGACTTAGTGTTCATATTCATACAGAAGTCCATTGCAGCCTGTATGTAATCACAGAAACACACTTGTTTTACAATGCTTGAATTAAGAAATATATAAAACACAAATCTGCAGTGCACTTTATAACACAGCTGGTTCGTTCACATAACTGTCAAATACAGTAAACATGTCATTTTTCTTCATTTGCAGGTAATGTTTTACAAACAAATGTACAATAGTTAGCCATGATTTGTTGACTCATATCTTTACTGGTCAAGTTCAATAATGGTCATAACAAAAAGACGCCTACAGCTCTATATTTTAACACACACTTGCATAACAGATCTGGTATTGTTCCTACACGGTACACCCACAAGCCCTCATACATGCTATTTAAAGAAGGTTTTGGATCATAAAACCAGGTGGGGCTGAATAAATAGGTGTAAAAGCGCTTAGCTTAGTGTTCTGGTATGCAAGAGGTGTCTCTGTTTACCTTATCAATCAAGTCTCTGTTGACACAGTTGGGGAGCTGTTGGATAAATGCATCGACGATGAGTTTAAGGTGAGATCCAGTGCTAGCTTCTTCATCTTCTTGTTCTACACACAGACACAGTCACATTAAATGATAGAAGCAGCTACTCTACAGAATTCATAACCTCCTACAACATCAAGTCTTTAATATGATTGTTCATCTGAAACAGTTCAGCTGACAGTACTGTTCTAGTGAACAGCAAGACATCAAATTTAATATTATATCAGTTAACTTTAGTTATACTGTCCTCTCCTGTGATGTGTGTAACGGTACATGTGTTCGTACCAAACCGTCATGGTACATGGGTCACGGTTCGGTACATGATGTCTTTCGGAGAATACGCGGTACGACGGAGAAGACGTGATTAAAGTGGAACCAAAAAGCGCAAGTAAATCATAAACCTAGGTCGTAGTGTGGTGCAATAGTGCCACCTACTGGCGTAACACTTCTTATGCCTTACACATGCGTGTGTTTACTGGTTAATACACTGCTGTTTATTTAAAATAAACAAAAACAAACCAAACCTTAATCATTAGAACTTTTTGTTGCTTAACTTTGCTGCATCATGAACCGTACCAAAACCTGACCCCAAAACCGAGGTACGTACCGAACCGTGTACCCTTATACCCCTAGTAATAACCATATTTTAATTGAATAGTTAGATAGTAAATACCACAGTGAAATGCTAAAATATATCCAATTCAAACCCTCAAATCCACCCGATGTGGCGTGTCAAAGCTGAGGGGACTGGGTTTGTAACATTGTACTTAAAGTCTGACTGAGCTACAGAAGCTAGGTCTACAGGATGGCCTGAATATGCTTTGCGATATGCCCTTAAGAAATGTTTTGTCCTCCAATTCACTGTTGCTTTCACTCCCTGCCCTTTGAACACTGACCATATTTCTGAGAGATATATGGTTAAATGTGGTATTGCAAAAACATTTATGCATATTTGTGTTCATTCACCTTGCTCATCCAAGAGTTTTTTGGCTAGTTCTTCATTCTCAGCCTCATCAGCAGCTTCCAGCTCCAGTGGGTCATCAGTGATGTCCAGAGCCTCCAGCTCCAGCTCAAGTTCCTCAGTGCTGTTCGGCTCTTTACCTTCACGCCCCTCCTTAAGCTCTGCCAAGGGAGACAGAATTCAAGTCAGATTAATTGCCATTCATATCCTCACCCATAGATTGGACCTCAGGAAAATGACAGTGATCCATGGTACAGTTCTCTACCTTTGTTCTCATCCCTGTCTTTGCCCTGGCTGGCCTTCTCATTGTCCTTGAACAAAATAGCAGGCACAAACGCCTTTAGGTCCACCAAGTTTTCATAAAAGTTTCGTGCGTCTTCGTCCTCCCAGATTCCGCCATCAAGTTCATAGTCTCCAGGCTTCCCCGGGGTGAAGATGTCGATGCCTGGACCATGTTCTAAAACAACAAAATACTCATTGTGAGATATGTTGGGATCACCACTTTTGGATTTACAGCTACATGCTGACAGAGAGGCAACTACAAATAAGAACACTGATCTGAATATGGATTGGTGATGGGCAAATTAATAGTATTTTGTATTGTGGGAAAAAAAGCAATTCTGTATGTTCTAATTATGTTCTTTTCTGAGCCTTTTGTTATATCATCATGCTTTGAAGTAATTTTCAAATGTAGCACTACTGATTCCTCTTTGCACGTTCAAATATTGTAGGTCTAAATAAATAAATACAATAACATCAAGATGTATATCAAGAAAATTAGAATTGTCCACACTGCCCAGCCCTAATCTCTATAGAATGATGACCAAATTACTGTTAGTAGTGTGCGTGTAAAGTTATGTAGAAAGTACAAAGAGTGCACTCTAGTAACAATTTATATGTAAAGAAGAGCAAACACAGGACAACTTTAAACAAACAAGCCACTGCATGCATATGACTGTACCTTCTTGGACAGTCTTATCCTGGGGCAGCTCAGGCATGTTCTCATCCAGTAAATCAGCCAGAGACTGAGTGTTAGCCAGAAGTTTCTGATAGCATGTGGCAAACTCCTCATACTGCTTATGCCTGTCTTCACTCAGCTCTCCTTTTGAGTGCAGGATACGTCTGAGAGGGAAACAGAGATGTTTAACAGAAGTTACGATGTGCTCTGCTGTCTCTGATAATTGATTAAACTGAATTACACTGGATGCAGGATGATATTTGCCTACCTGTTCTGCCTTTCAATATTCTGTAGCTCTCTGTGATCTTTCTTTAGGTGTTTGGTAAGGGAGGTAAAATACTCTCTGAGCAAGTTCTGGAAGGGCTGCTGCTTCTCTGCATTGATAATCTCACTAGGGGGGAATGTCAGGTTGAACTTGTCTGCTGCACTTTTCACTCTACGAGGCACCAGGCCAGCAATGTCATCACCGCAGTGCTTGCAGAAGCTTATTACCACTGAAACATGGGTGTGAGTCTCACGGTCAGCACTGATGATGTTCTTCAACTGCTCATAGATGAGTGAGAGGCCTTCCTTATCAGTAAAGAGACCTACTATGGTCAGCTCAGCAATGAAGCGCAGGTCTGTGCGCAGTTTGCTCACGTTTGGAGCCTTCTCTTCCTTACGGGCCTCAAAGTGCCTCTTCCAGGCAGCCAGCAGGAGCGGGGCAAAGTCTGCATAGCGCTGGTGGAACAGAGAACACAGGTGTACTGCACAACCCACGTCTGAAATTTTCAGTTTGGCCTCCACTAGAGAGCTGACAGCCTCGCCAATGTACTTGCTGAGATTGAGGGATGCGAAGTCATGTGAGAGGGAGTCACGCTGCTGCTCTGTAAGCGTACGGAGCTTCTTGACAAAGGCTGTGTTTTTCTTGAGGCTGGAGTCCAGACGGCTGAAGAAGGCTTCCTCAGGACGGCTTTCCTGTACATGCTGGTTCTTCCCTCGCAGCTCCTTCCTGGTTTGGTGCCTTTCCCAAGCCTCCTGGTGTAACTGCTGAGCCTCCTCTTTCTCCCTACCAGCACAAACACAGACGTAACCTGTGACAATAGTGCTTATCGAAACAGATAAGAATGAAAATGTGTTTTTAAAAAACAACTGCAAATGCATTCAAATAACACACTACTGCAAAGCCTATTCCAGACAAATCACCCAAAACACAAAGTAAACAGAGAATGCACATATGGGAGACATCATCACTGGACAGCCCCTATTCCCAAAACCTTCAGAAATCTTACTTCAGCTGAGCCGCCTCCTCCTCCTTCTGTCGTTTTGCTTCCTCCTCCAGCAGCTTCTTTTCTTGTTCTTCCTGCTGCCTTTTCTCTTCCTCCTCCTTCCTCTTCTGCTCGTCCTCAGCCCTCTGCTTTTCTTCTTCTTTCTTCTTACGGTCCTTCTCTTCCTTTTTTCTTTTCTCCTCCTCTAGTCTTCTCTTCTTGTCATCTGCAGACTTGCTGTTGTCCTTTTTGCCACTCATTTTGCTTTCATCTTTGCCCTTCTCTCGGGAGGAGTTGGGTCGTCTATCGCTGTCTCTATCTCTCTCTTTCTCCTTGTTGCCGCAAGAGCCTGCTTCTTTCTCATCCATGTTTACTGACTTCTTGCGTTCAGCAGGCATTCTGCTTTTTTAAAAAATACACATATTAGGGAAACAGCAATGCATTGAGACAGTGCAATTCAACATGTGTCACTGTGCATCATGGAGAAACCCCGTAGTAGTTTCATTAGTAAGCTGTTATCTTATTTTAAAACAAAATTGTGGGAATATCTAATAATGGGCCAAATGTAAAGCTTCTGTCTTAACTGTGGCCACCAGAATGTAACAGAAGGTTGATTTCCACAATAGCCATTAGTACTTTTGGATGGACAATAATGAGACCACCTAACATAATTTTTTCACCTCTAAAACTTTTCACAGATAGCTTAGGGCAGGGCCTAGCGGTTATTAGAATTTTCCCCATGAGCAGGTGGTCATGGGTTCGAATCCCAGGATTGCTAATGGCATCACTGAGGTACCCTTGAATAAGATACCGACCCCACACCCTGCTCCCCGCGATGCACCCGTTGTTGGCTGCACACTGCTTCACCTGGTGAATAGGTTAAATGCTGAGAAAGAATATTACATTGTGTGATGTGGCGTTTTCAACATTACTTTTACTTTAAGCCACCTTTCCAAGCGCCTCTCGCTTCCGTAACGTAAGGTACACACAGCTGATAGCTAGAGCTTCCCTTTGTTCAACTAGGTGAAAGAATGTAACGTAGCCAGGTTATTAAATGTGAAAACCACAAACGCACCAGATTGTCTGTCCAGTAGGAGAGGGCAGTGAGCTGGACAGTGACAGCTGTGCATGCCGGTTCAAAACATTAACTGTAAAGTCACTCCATCCGACTTCCTAGCTTTTCTTTTTATTTCTGCATAAATACTAGCGTATTCCCTCAAACTAGATTTATTAAGACAACATTCAAATATACTACGTACACATACACTATGTACACATAATTATATGCCATGGTCACTTTTAAGCGAACAAACTCTAACCTCTGAAGCCCACAAGTGACCATTAGCACCTCTGTCCGTTAGCACCCTAGCTAACAGCTCAGTTCAGTTCAGCTCTGCCATAGAAACAGACAAGCTAACGCCGTTAGCAATCTGCTGTTCCGAGAAGTGCAACAAACTTTACACCCACTCCATCATAGATCTTAGAGTGTACTAACAAGGGAGAACAATCAAACTATAACTGAAAATACAAGCTGTCGAGTCTCTACACGAACGCTGCAGAATAAAAACCGTTTATGTTGTCATTGTTGACAAGTGTTAGCCCTCCTAGCCCATTTGAATTTCAGGCCGTCTTCACAGGCGAGTGTAAACAACTCCCACACTGCTGACACCTGAACACACAGAGGAGCCTTAAACCCCTCAATCCCCGCGGTCTTCAGTTAACGTTGTTATCTTACCTTCAACATGTGTAAAAACACATAGGGTACTTTAGATTGGATGTGTTACTTTTTTCCTCTCTCTGCTTTCGTAGTTAGGACCCCAGAACTAGAACGTTTCGTCTGCCTGAACAAAATGAAAACCGAGCAGACCCGAGCGGACTCGAACAGACCCGAGCGTTCCTGTTTACTTTTTTTTCTGCTGGAAGTTTGATCAAATTTGGAAGGTGTATACAGGCTAAAAGTATGACTAAAAAGTTAACAAGCGGTATGCATTTATAACTGTACTATTAGTACCAACAATGATGCCGCTACTACTAATAAAAATATTAAAATAAATTAATAATAACAATAATAATGATTGTTATTATTATTATTATTGTTAGTAGTAGTAGTAGTAGTACTAATAGTAGTATTTCAGATGAACAAATAGTAAAGGTTAAATTACATTTTTAAAAGTTATATATTGTAATCTGATCCTAGGGCAGTTGTATGTGTATGGGCCTTGGAAAGGGATGAGCTAGACAGTGTGTAAAGCAGGGAAGCTGATCAATTGTTAAGGATTCTGGTCCTCAAGTGTGGGGTTGCAGTCTCTGGTCCTGTCTACAGTTTCAGAGATGACCAGTTTGCTATATAAGCAAATAGGGAAAGACCTGTCTAAATAATTTAGTGCTAATAACAACAAATCAGTGAGTAATCAAACCTAGTCCTGTTCTTAGTGTGCTGCTGTTTAGCCCACTCGCCCTTAGCTCATGACGACACCTGCTATAAAGAAGGTTTAGTGAAAGTGACAATCTGGTCATACGTGAACACACCACAGCACACAGTGTGAACAGCACGAAATACATCCTCTGCATTTAACCGATTCACCAAGTGAGCCGGGGGCAGCTACGAACACCAGTGTGTGGGGACGGTTCTCAGGGTACCTCTTTAAGCCAGCAGTTCTAAAACTGTTCTTCAGGACCTCCAGATGATTCACACTTTGTGTTCTAATCCAAGTCACATCACGTAGAGACAGAGGAAAAATCTGGACTGCCTTGGGGTCTGCCCCTCTTTTTGTACATTTTTAAAGAGTTTTTTGCAATTACAGTAAAAATATATTAAGGCTTCATACTTAATGGTTTATTGAAATGTGAGTTAAATGCTTTATTACTCTGCCATTCTTTACTGAGGATTAAGGTGTGTGTTTATAGTTAGTTACAACACTTAGTTTGATTAAGTCTGTTAGTCCAGAATGGCAAGTTTAGTTCTAGCACCCATCTATCTGCAGTCCAGTTGTGAAACCGGAATGCAATCTTCAGCTATAAACTGGGCCTCCTCCAGTAGCTGAAATGTTACTTTACCACTAGCTACACAGCCTCCAGTACTTCAGTTGTCTTTAGCATTTCGGATAGCACTTTATACAGTACAGCACAGAGACATACTGTAATTAATGTAGTTTTGTAATGAACAAAAATGTAATGGCAATAATGGGTGTAAGGCCCAGCTGTAGTAATAGCAGCTGGCTCATTAGTAGGTTGTTGATTTTCAGGACTTTTCTACAAAAATGTTCTGCGTAGAACACAAAGAGAAAAACATTGTATATCATGTAATATATATACACCAATAGTACAACACATACATGCACCACATGTCCAAGCTGGACAGCTGCAGATCTTTAGTGAACAAGCTCAGACTTTGCTTTCTTTAAAGGAATAGTTCAACAAGAAATCAATGTTTCACAATTTTCAATGCATTTACAAAATAACTTGGTGACTATTGACTGCTAGTGTTTGGTAAAAATATTAGTCTTGTCCTAGACATATTAGGGAAACAGTAGTCCATTGTGACAGTCCTAACTAAAGAATTACATTTTGGACACAAAAGATGCTGATCAGTTGCATCTGGGGTAGAAGTGGAAAACTGTACATTTGTTTAACAAGTTCATTTGGGGGATTCTGTCTGATAAGAACATGTATCTAGGCCTATCTAAACATATAAAAATATATATGCAACTGAAGTTAACATTCACATTCATTTTAATGCTGATATTTGCCCATATGGTCACGGCAATGTTTCATTCAGAATCGTATGAACTTGTAAAAAGGTCTCATTCAAAATGAACAAAAGTACAAATAAAAACATCTCTTTGGCTGCTCCAAAACAAACACGTTCCAAATAAACTAGTGCTACAACAGTCTTTAAAAGCGCAGTTCTCAATCACTCTGCCCTCAGATCTCCTTTAACGGCTTTAAAAAGCTGAAGAAAGACCCTCTCCCACAGCTCCCTCTGGTGACCTGGCGCTGCCTGTGCAAGTTTCTGGGCTGTGTACACCATGGTGAGCACAGTTCGCTCGAAGTCCTCTCTGCTTAGATGACCCCGCTTCTGTTCCAGCTGGTAGCAGAGGCGGCGGATGTCTGACAGTGTTCTTGGAAGGACATCTTCACACACCACTTCCAAAGCCTGAAGCCTCCGCAGAGACCCCAGCTCCTCATCAGCCACGCGAAGAAAACTTTCCCCCGCGTCCACAAACAGCCCTGACCACAGTACCTGACCAACACGCATAAAAACAGACACACTTAACTCAACACATTCCCAGAGTGAGGACTGACCATCCCTAACTTTTGTTGGAACAATTACATTCTAGCAAAAACAGCAACACTGCAAAGTGTGCAATAACAGTCAATACCGCATATCGGTATTGTTTCCTTTGTACTATATCTCTAAATTGGGACATTTTTAATATATAATAATAAGTATTAGTTATTGTACAATGTAGATTATTTACTGTAAGTTACTACGAAAGAGGTGACAAGTCTACTGTTGTGTTACACGTTGTTACTGTTCAAAAATGTAATTTATTCAAAGGAAAGACGATTTTCTACACATTGTGGTATGAACACCGTTATCAGGCATGTTTGTTATTCCAGTCAGAATCTATCTCAGCTTGTGTAGATCCCGCAATTAATTAAAAGTCTTAAGAGTTTTGAGAAATATGCTTACATACATAACGTGCCTGTAGAAACAGTTATTCCATTTTCTTAGTTGTTTTGCATTATTTGCTGATGTGTACACTGTGTCAGAAATGTTATGGCAAACAGTTCGGAGGAAATAGTCCAGATTGACTTTGATAAAGTCTAGTTTAATGAGGTTGAAAGTTGGTAAAGTCCCCCCCCCCCCCTTTTTTTTTAAAGTTGTTCCAACAGCGATGATAAACAATATATAAAATAAGTAATGTGAATAACACATATAATGAAAACTGCATTCTACAATTTTTCTGAAACATGCTGCTGTTGATTAATGTTTAACTGAATTGTATTTTACTAAACCCTATTCTATGCACAGAGCAATCTTCCTGTTGCAGCACATCATACTTTTTTGATCCTTCTACCTGTGATGGTTTTGTGGTTCTTCAAATTTCTCTCACTCTCTATGTTTTTCTTTGAGCTCCACATTTTCATGAAAAACAAAAACATCGAACAGGCACTGACTGAACTTCTTTCTTCTCCTGGTTCTTCTGAAGGTAAAAACCTGTGGCTAAAGAGATCCAGAGAGAATTTTCTCAGCTTGCTGCTGCGTCTTTTGCCGAAGTGTCCTTTTCAGTTTGTTTCAAAGCAGCAGAGCTGAGACTGGGCTCAAGGCTGCTGTTTAAAAAAAAGGGATTGGAGGGTCCCTGGTATATTGACTGCCTGGTGATGTTTTTGCTACTAGCTAAGCATCTTTGTTTGTTTAAGCCCCGTCTGTGACACTGTTTACCTCAACAAGGAGAAGCTGATGGATTAAAAAGTGCTGGAAAAAGTACGAGCTCCACAGACCTAAAATTAAAGTACCATGAAGATAGCTGAAGTAAGTTCAGAGTTAGAAGTTCTTTAGTCCAAATGTAGTTCTCATAAGAATGGACAAGAGTATGCTGCATAGTTCAAAACAGTCATTGTACGTAATCACCTAGACGCCAGGATTTTGTTTCATAGACAGTATGTATAAAATCTGAAGAAGGAAACATGTCTTCGTTAGTACTTGACATTTAGGGTTAGTAGGGAAAAACAATTCATTTTGTTATGTTTGCCAAATTCTTTTGTTTAAGGAACAAACAAGTGGGCGAAGCATACCTCATAGAGCAAGTTGATGTCCTCCACAGACTTCTGGATGGAGGGGTTAAGCAAAGTTGGAGTTCCTCTCTTCACTCTAAAGGCAGATGGGTATAGCGCTGGGGGGATGGAGGAGGGGGGTAAGGGTTAGGTCACTGGGTACACAGGGTGAAAGAGCCATGGGTTTCTCTTACCTCTTAGCCATAATACACCTTAAACCTGAACACTCAAAACATCTGGTGGGAGAGGCATGATTGGTTGTCTGAAAGTTATGCCTACTATGACTGACAGATCCAGATTTAGTAGGGAGATACCTCATCTGCTCACAAGTCACAGCCCTCAGACAGTAAAGCTCCTCAGACAGCTCCGCTGTGGGGATTTCAAAGCAAGCATCTGTGTGGCAGACTTGTAGGGCTGGATCTGCTCCTCATCAAGTTTGCGGTCACACCAAACGGGGACTGGTCTGATGCCTCTCACAACTCTACATGGTAAGTCATGTGAGCTCTGATGCACAACACAAGCCTACAAGCTACAGAGACGAGCAGCAGGCTGAATAAAATACAGTACGAGATCTGAGTACTAAAACCCAAAGAGCGCTAAACGTTTTAGACTTATCTTACAGTTCACTCTTCTTGTCTTATTTGTATTGGTATCTAACTTGCAATCCAATCTTACCTTCCTTGCTGTCCTTCAGCTCAGCATACTGAAACCATATTGGTACAGTTGCACAACAAGCCTACAGAAAAGTACGATCAAGGAGGCTGCTGTAGTGTCCTTGTCTACTCTGCATTGTAAACATTGCTGTGCCTCAATGATTTGGCAGCAAATAAGAGAGACAGAACAGTAGCTGCGCCTGATGCTTGGGTGGAATTCACAAGAATACAGGCTTTTCATGAATGCTTCAGTCGTGTCACTGTCCCATTGTTTCAAGAAAGGAGGCGAGAGAAAATTGGAACTTTCATCATGTATTAACTTCAGATCCCGAAGGCATTCTGGTAACATCAAACATCATCTCAAAATGATTGAAGCACGACAAATAACTATCATTTATTATTTATAACTGATTTATTATTACTACAGACACAGTGTACATGCCTCATGAGGTCAAGGGAACTTTATTATAATAACATCATGTGCGACTCTTTGTGCTTGTTTGTGCTGTAAATGGTTTAAAATAAGTCTAAATGAGCCTGAAAACAGTATGAAGTCATTTCAGCGGCTGAGGCTTTTTTTCTGTAGTGGAAAAAAGAAACACATGCGTTCCTTGGATCTCAGCTGGCAGTCCCACAGCTTTGCCAGTTTTCTAATAACAGACTTCCATGTTAATGTGACTGAGAGTTGTGGAATGTCCTTTTCTCATTGGCTACTACTTCTGGTTTACAGGAGTCCTTTGTTTGCTTATGTGTCAATTCCTTCCTTAAAACAGCTTTTAAATGCCTCACGAGGTCAAGGGAACTTTTTAGCACCTGGTATCAGACACGACACATCTATAAGATGCACTTGACAGTGAATATTTATATTATAAAGCTCCTGAAATTATAGTTTTAGGAACAGACCCCTGGCTCTTTCAGATTTAGTCTTGTATAAGTAGCTTTTAATTGGATTTTATAGTAGTAGTGGAATACGAGCTCTTTGGCCCAAGCTGGAGGTAGTCTTCAGCCAAAAATTCCATTTGGAGGTTAATGTCCGACAAGTGAATGGGTGACCAACCATCACTCTAAGACAGCTGCCATGTCTGGGGCAGCTCATTAAAAATATTTGGAGTCCTAGACCAAAACAGGCTGGTGGTGAGGATGACAGTTCCCAAAAATGCTGTGCCCTTATAGGGAGCTCAGTATAAAATAGTGTTCTCTATCTGTTCCCTAGGGGTGGAATCTAATGATATGTCAGGTAGATATACAGAGGTCAAGCCAAAGCCAAAGCTCATAACTCACAATGTTATGGCTTAATAAGACTCACCACTGAGGCTCTGGAAAAGTTTGACTGCAGTTTAGGACACAGCCAGAGGATTTGTCATAAACAAACCATAAAAGCTGAATAGCAAAGCCAAAACAATCATCCCAAGGCCAAAAAAATAAAGATCAGTAAAATGTACAGACAGATAATAAGAATCGGGCCCCGATGTGCCTCTTTATTAGGGAGGTGTTTTGTTTAGTATTCTTAAGGAGGTTTCTGTGCAGTCGTTAAGTGATGTCCAGGGTGTCCAAACCTTGCCAGCCTTAGCAAACAGACATGGAACATGATTTGCCTCACTTTCCTTGAGAGTTGTTTGTTTGAGATACTGGATATTTGTGAAAATGTGTGAAGTCTAATAGCAACAGTACGACTATGGCTTTCTTAATTCTGGATCCAGTCAAAACAGAACGCCTGTAAGCTCTTTCCTGTGCACACACTGATGAAAAACTGAAAAAGAAAACATTCCTTCCTAATCTGTTTTTGTCCCTGAACAGAAACTGAAAAGCAATCTGTTTCATGAGACGGTATTTCAACTATTTCCTTTAGACATTCTTTTGATGGGTGTCCTGACAAAACATCTGTGGACCTGTCAGCTATGGCCAAATTGCCCTTATGGTTAAATAATTTTAGACAAAATGTCATTCTCATCTCATTTGTATTTTCATCTAATTATTTGCAGTTCCATCTTACCTTTCCTCCAGTGAAGTGCAGCAGATATGGACAGATGGCAGAGGACCAAGGACAAAATCATGAGGACTGTTGTCTCCATAGTCTTCTTCGTTTCTAATCTGTGTCTCTTGCTGGTAGCTAATGAACTTGCTGAGTTTATCACTGGGGCCTGAGTCCAGAGGGCCAGAATGGTAATAAACAAGCACTGCACATCACACACGCACACAAACACACACTGGCCGCAACTCTTTACTCCCATTCTCCTCCTCCTGGCCCAACTCTCCTCCTCTTCCTCTCCAGCACACATTTCTCTTTTCTCTCGCTCGCTCTCTCTTTCTTTCACAGAGACAGAAATGTTGTGTGAATGTGATGTTCATCTGGAAGTCATCACAAGCTCAGAAAAACAGCTGACATGCATGCCTGTATCTCTTACCTGCTAGGCTATTTGTCATGATCTACCTGGCCGTTTCAGGTATTGCATTAATTAACATACTTGTTTTTTCTAACTCATATAATCACCAGTGCCTGTAAGCATATTGTAGAAAAAAAAACGTGAAACCCAGGGCATATCATGGAAATGAAAAATTCTCTTTCTTATTTGAAGTAAAAGGGTTTGTAGTATAAAAACACACATTAATGTTTTAAAAACTACCTTTTTTATCCATACAAGTGCAAAACCAGCTTATTTTGAATGCATTATGATTATACCATCCCTTACTCATCCAGCCTATATGAGCTTACTCTCACATTGAAGTGATAAGGACTGGTGTTACTGCAGACCCTGTGTAGCAGAGTTATTAGAGAACATTATAATGTGTCACTGTACTACCCTACAAATTGATCCAGAACAATAAAAATGAATGGCTGCTTTTTGAATGTACAAGGAAACCAGTCATTTACATATACATCCCTGATCAAAAACATTATGATCTCTCAAAGATAAAGTGCATTGATTGTGATTCCAACTGCACATGTTAGATGGTACGTGAACAGTTGACTCTAGTGGTTAAAGTGTTGGAAAATAGGCATAAAGGCATAAAGACCTGCACAATGTTGACACGGTCCAGATCATTACGGTTAAATGACTGGGTTGGCACAGTTCAAAAATGGACAGTCAGTTGAGCGTGTGCTGTTTACCAGGGCATGAAATTACACCAGGTTGCACTTTGGGAAGCAGACAGACAGTTGGTGTGTGATGTTTTTGACAGTGTTCTGTCCCTTGGGTCCAAGCATTAAAATGTTTGTCATATTTACCTACACATTGCCTTGAACATGGTACAACCTTTCTTAGCAGTGGCATTCCCAAATGGCAGTGGCCTCTTTTATTACACACACCACACTGCCAAAAATGTTCTGGAATGGTTTGGCGGAACAAGAGATTGACTTGGCCTCCAAATTTCAATCCAATCAAGCCTCTGTGAAATGTGTAAAACAACAAGTCATATCCCAACTCCTCTTCACCTCACAATATATACGAAATTATCTATAAATGTCTTGCTGCCAGATACCACAGAGCACCCTCAGAGATCTTGTAGTGTGTATGCCTTGGCAGGTTGGAACTGTTTTGACAGCTGTTTTGATAGCATGCAAGTGCACTTCAGTGAAAAAAAAAACAAATCTATGATGTCCTTTATATTTTGTTTTTCTTTTGTGGGTGACTGCTCATTGCTAGAATCACCCTAGCACCCACCAGAGATACCAAATCAACTGCTTTAACCAACACCCTAGAAACCACCTATGAAACCACAGCAGTCACCTAGCAACACCCCAGCAACCACCTGGAATTCCATAGGAACTGCTTGGCAACACCAAGTGACCACAAGGGAAACCTTAGCAACTCCTTACCAAAATCTTTGCAACATTTGGAATAACATGCTAAGATCCATCTGGATAGTGATAGTAACCACATAGTAACACCCTAACAACCACCTGTGATATGACAGAAATCATTTAGCAACACCATGGCAACCTCTTTGAACACTATAGCAACCGTCTAACACCTGCCAACACTTAAGCAATTCCAAAGGAATTTCTGCAGTAATCACTCCTAAATAGTTAGGAAATTAACTTTTTTGATTAATCTCTGTGATTTCACTTCCAGCAAATCTGCAGCAGCTGTAGTATTACCTCACAGAGCAAAGCCTTCCCATACAAGTTTGTTGACTTCTTAAATTAGATGCAAAATATTTCAGCAAACCAACAGGAGCCATACCGTTTCACACAAATTTTGACAAAGATCAGCTGCATGAGCATTAGCCACATTGTTTGTGACAAACTGGCAGAGTTGAGCATAGAGAATGCTATGAGCTTTTGATGGGGAAATTCATCATAAAAATACTGCATAAATAGGAGGGATTTGCTCTCCCATTAAATTCACTTGGAAATCATAGTTATAGCATTTTGGGTTCATGAAA
>JBBPDC010000129.1:18932304-18948180 GCA_037974485.1 Hemigrammopetersius urotaenia
TCTTTAAAATATAATAATAAACGTAAATCCAGTGTGTACTCGCAGCTTTATTAACAGCATTTTCTTACAAGTTTTTTTTTTATTTATTTTTTCTGTGCAGCCCGCGGACCGGTACCACATGACCCACGGCCCGGTACTGGTCCGCGGCCCGGGGATTTGGGGCCACTGCTCTAGGGGATGAAAATGGCCTGTGCAAAACTTGAGACATTGTTTTGTTAAACTTAGCATTTTAATTGAAACAACAAATTGCAAGGAAATGCTATGTTGAAGTGTGCTTCATAGAGGAGGTGTTAGCTTATTTTTCAAAAAATATATATAACATTTGCATGTGACTGTGTAAAATCCACAGTGGTGTTTTTTTCTTACTTGCATCCAAGGAATAAGCAGTGGAGCCAGATCCAAGTTAATACCAGCATGATAAGAGCAATTGGCAAGCTAAAGATGAACCATGTGCCAAAGTTGATGACTTTTGCCTCGGGGTATCGACTGAAAGTGAGGACGAATAGGGTTCCATGTTATTGAAAGACGTCAATAAGCATAATGCAATTAATGAAAAAAAATAAAGGCAGTACGACATCATTTGCATTCAGAATAGACATAAGTATCATTTTTTTCATTGTATATATCTGTAGTTTGAGGTTTAGCAAAAACATGAGGTTTCGCCTAAAAGGGAATGATTTAAATCTTAATGTTCTGCATTTTCTGCAAATATACAAAATAGGTTAACCTTTCCAATAATTTGTCTCTCATTTTAAGCAAACTTGGCCTAGTTATAATCTCTTATGGACAAAACGAATAATTACTTTGCTTGAGTAATGTATTTGAAAGCAGACAGTGCTTTCCTTACACCTTGAAGCAGAACCATGGTACTGATCAGTGACTACTGCCTTTTTATATTAAAGGAACTTTCCCTTAATTGTAGGTCTCTCAAATGAAAGTACAGGGTCTTGTTAACAAAGAGCCTAAAGGAAGATAATCAAGCTCCTTATAATATAAGATTTGAGATGACATTGGTTGTGTGCTAGTATGGCAAAACAACTTACAAAAGTAAAAGTTTTATTTCTTGGTCATTTTGATCTTATATATACTTTATATGAAAACATAGGAAACCCCAACTGGTGAAAGCTAAAATTGATCTTGCAAAATGTATTCATTCAACAACAAGGGAAACATACTTATTGAACTGTTCTGCGAAGATGAGGTTGGTGGAGGTGCCTGTAATGGTAATGAGGCCACCAATGGTGGCTGCATATGTGATGCTGAGAGACAGGCACTTGCAAATCATGTGGTCCCTCTTGGTGGGGTACAAAGAATCCCTCCGAATCTTGGGTTTCTTGGGTAGAGAAATGTCAATTGCAGCCTGAAAAATGCAAACAAAAAGCGATTCGTTTTTTATCGGAAATTTAAGGCCATAGCACTGCCTTGCTCAGCTGTGTTGATGTTTCACCTCAGGTAAATATCCGTTAGTCTGCTTTGGAAGGTCGGGTCCCAGACCTGGCTTCAGTGCAAGACCATTGGCTTCCTGTATTACAGAGAAAGAAAGCTGGAATGTGGGGCACAACTGTGATGACATTTTATCATCATTCAGATGATGTCATGTGCCTTACCTCAGGCAATGTGCAGAGCTCTGGTTTCTCACAACTGCAAAAATTAGAAAATATAGACAAATGACAAATGAGAAAATATAGCAAATAAACATAGTGGTAAAGACAAAAAAAGAAAAAATACTTACCTGTCTTTATGGTACAGAAGCTCAAGTTTATTCTTATTTAAAGTGTCCTCTTTATCTGCAATGATGATTAAAGTGTACCTTATAGACTAGCTCAACCGGTTGCAAATTGATTAAACAATGAATATAAGCATAAAATCTTTATGCAGATGTTTGGCTTTTTATGATAATGCTCTTTGTTGTTCTGTATGAATGATGAAAGAGCTTTGTGTTACCGCTTTCATCCTCTTGTGTTTCTCCAGTGTCAGAGTCATCATGGGAATCAGCAATGCCAGTATAGATGAGCTGCTGGAGCACAGCTTCAGCAATGGGCATCACCATAGCAGTGGTGGAAGTGTTACTCAGCCACATCGACAGGAATACTGTGCAGCACATGAACCCCAGCACCAACCTATAACAAAGCAAGCTAAAAATCAAATTAAAGCATCCACACAATGTTGCCCTGTAATGCATCAACTTGTCCTGTATTGTTCCTTGTTCTAAAAATAGTCTGGACTAAAACACTTTCTACTCGTGTCACGAAAGCTGGAGGCTAAACTAAACTAATGTATATGTGGTGATTTTTGTGACTTTGCTGAGTGTTATACTACTTATGTTTACATACTAAATTAAACTCTTATTTCAATAAATCAAGGAAAATGTGTTTTCCCCATTTTATATGCCCTGTAACCAGTGGCGCAAAAATGGGGTATGCAGTATATGCGGTACATATGGGCGCACCGCCGGTGTGGGGAGGGGGGGTTGCGCCAAAACAAGGGAGGGACAGAAAACAGATAATTGGCATTTATGTTTTAAAACTGTTCTTGTGCTTTTAAATCATGACCATGCTCTAAATATGCTGTTTGAAATATTTAAGAAACGTAGTGCCTGGCCAGTACATGTTATGACCAGCGATGCTACTGCGACCGGGGTGGCGGGGGTTGGGAATTTGTTGCATACCCCCAAAAAGTGAGTAGTTGCGCCCCTGCCTGTAACACTCACACAAAAAAAGAATGACAAGATGTCCTAGGTGTACAACGTAGCATATGTCGTACATTCCAAGAAGAAATCAGAACCAAATGTGAGACTCTGTAAGCATGACTTACATTCCAGGTTTGGCCCCTGCTATCATGACCATGCGGAGGGCGATGCGCTTATGCAGGTTCCACTTTTCAATGGAAGCAGCCAGGCATATAACTCCCATCAGCAAAAGGGTAGTATCCTTGAAGTACTCTGAGGCTACCTGAAAGCACAGATACCACATGTTTGCCCAGGGCACGACTCAGCCTAGAACTTTTACTGTATATAGGTGCATCTTTGTCTGTGACAGACTAAACTATTACAGACTTAAGCTGCATAGTTCATCAACTCCTCTCGCAAACTATTTTAAGTTGTTTTGCCTTTTTCTTTTAAACATCTGTCTTTTAAATCACATTTTTTCATGTGGAGTTTCAGTTCTGTTCTTCAGACTGAAGCTTTTTTCTATTTTGAAAGGCTTGCTATTTAATACAGTGTTTATCCTGGCAGGCTTACTTGTGTACAACACAATCCCTGGAGCTAAAATAATATTCTGACTTCACTTGCAGTAAAACCCAAGAGACCCGATTCAGACTTTCATGCATTTGACTCATGATCCCTCTGTAATAAGGTAGGTGTTTCTAATAAAGTAGTAAGTAAATACAAAAGGTGTGTAAAATGGCCTGATAGATTTATGCCAACATCTCACACACTACCACACAACTACCATGTCACTGTGCTGAGACTGGAACATTTACACCGATCATTTAGCCTACATGTATTAACAGGGTAGAAGATGGCTGATAAATTGCCCAGTAACTACAGGCAATAAATGTAAACTTAGAAAGTGGACTTATATGCTATATCTGTTGCAAAGTCATTGGATCTGAACTGATAGCACATGCTAGACCACTGGACCTGTTTTCTATCCAGCACATTTCATCAGGAAAAGAGGTTTAAATATAATGTTAATTTTGATGAAATTGTGGTACACTCCACTGCATTGCATTGTAAAGTGTCCTTGAGCTGTGGAAAGGCGCTATATAAATAAAAATTCTTGTTCTTATTATTATTACAAAACACAATGTACTTAAAATGTTTTTAACCTTACCTTAATTTACACCTGAAAATACACCAAAATCCTTAAATTGAATTATGTGTCTGAGATACCAACCCCTTAATTTTTATCTTAAATTTAGATTAAATGAGCATGAGACCCCTTAATCTTAAATAATAGAACCTCCTGAACTAACACCTTAAATTTAAGGGGCAAAGTTGAAAAGGTAAGGGGACAATTCAGCAGTTTTACCTCTTAAATCATCCTTCATCAGGGCACTTTTCCCCCTTAATTTCCTATATGTGAAAATTAAGGTTATTTTAAGGAGCAAAATTAAGGTGTTTGGTTTCGTAGTGATTAGTCCCCAAATATTTTTTTTTCTACTATTTTGCCTTACACCCTGCATGTGCCTCTCTACCATAAACTGGAATCAGAATGATTTTCATTTTCATGTGAAGTAGCCTTCAGTCACTATAAACTCCTCGGACATCCATCATCCCCACTATATTTCTGGAATTTCCCTTTAACTGAGGACTGAGGCAAAAGAAATAAAATAAAAGTAGGAAAAAACTAAAATAAGTAGAAGGAAACACAGGCAGGGTTAATGCATTGCTCAGCAGACTAAAGCATAAATCAGAGGACTTGCGTAAAAAGGGCATATTTACTAAACACGATTACACAGACTTAAGATAACAGGTTGCTTTGTCAAGTTTGCCAATGAGATTTAGTCACATGACAGAATTTTGGCTTACATAATGTGCCAGCAGTTTAATTTCGATGCTATAACAGGCTGGTACAAGTGATTGATAGGTGAGTAAGTTGAAAGCCTTTGAGCTTTTAGCCACTGTGATCAACTCTGAATATAGGGTTGCTGAAACAACAAATAATACATTGTGATTTAATGTCAGCAGTGTGCTCATCTTTTGAGGCTGCCTTGAAGTTCTCAACTACCATTACAATATTACTGTGCTTAAAAATAAAAGATACGTTTTCAAAGGCTTGCCACAGTATTTTATGGTCTGTGTTGTACTAAAGATAACAAGATGCTAAAAAGTTTCTGCTGTTAGCGGTAAATTTAGGGACTAAAGAACATGTATGCTAGTTACATATGTTTGGAAATGCTATGTACAGCACATACAAATGTACAGTAATATTTAAATGCTTGCATGCCCTTTGTCAAATTTTCACTGTAAAGTACACATACTATACAGAGAACATACTTCTGCACATTTGTTCAATTCAATATATTGGCCAAAAAATAGTATTTTATAAAAATAAACTATTCCTTGTGCAAAATCTATGTATCATGTTTATATATAACAATATACTATATATTATATTTAGATAGTAAATAAGCTAAATATTATATGTAATTATTATTATTCTTAATCATTCATAAAACCCACAAATGGCATTCATTTGACATTCATTTGACCAAAGTTAATTATGACTGAATGCCCATATATAACATGCCACTAAATATTTCAATGCAAATTCATACTGTAAAAAAGTTTTCCATTAAACTGCTTAGAATTCCTTTGCAATGACAGCTTCTTTTTTCTTCTACATTCTTTTTTCCAAGAATGACTACATCAGGCTGAAATTACCTGAATCTATTACTGAATCTGTGGACTGTTTTTGAAAGTGGTAGTTCATGAGTTCATGAGCATTATTATTGTTTCAGGTTGAAAAAAGAATCCTGCCAAAATGACGGTATGCATATTTGAATGTAATTTTAGTTTTCAGTTTAGTAACATTTGAGCTCAAGAAATAAAATGCATGTTAATGTTTTCCCTAATATTGTGGCAACAGTTCTTTAATTTTTTAACAGGGCTCTTCACATTCAAATCTCTTTTCCTAAAATGATTCTTTGGGGAACCAAACATGGTTATTTTTTAGCATTGCTCAAAGAAGCCTTTTGGTTTGCATTTTTGAAGTGTAAAAAGTAATTGCTCAACCTACATGACTTATGGTCATTTTAGAGATTACTTGTGAATAGCTTCAGAGAAAGATTCAAACAACCATATCCACAACGTATGCCAGTAACAGTAGCTTTCCTTTCCCATTACACATAGTCGACCTTTCAATTTATTATGCAATACTTGAATGCCTTTTTTCCAAAACTAAATGCACACCAGCAATTCTTGTATGTTTATCTGAATGTTACATAGCTTATATTCTTTATCTGCAAATCTTACTGTTATTTAATGCCAAATACACTTTAATATATCTGAGATACCCATGTTGAACACTTTTATTAACCAGCCATACAAAGTACATTCCCCATTGCTTCTTGTAATAATACAGGTGTGCACAGCAGTGCTTCTTAGATATGCTGCTGAGAGAATTCACAGAAGGTCAAGACCACATGACCAGAACGCTACAGTAATGTACTCTTACACAAGCTCATCGGAGCCTCTCACACACACATAAGACCTTGCCTATTTGTCTCTGAGATTCTGAACATAAGAATATCTACAAATTCACTGTATGTCATTGAAAGCAAATCAAGATTTGACTTCTGAAAAGCTAAATACACTTGTCCTGGCACCTAAACCCTTTCTAAATGCCTACTGCTGTTAGGTTCTGGTACTCACTTCATATCACAAAGGAACATAAATCCTGTTAATTTCAACTAACCTGTAACAAATGACTACACTGACCCTTTATTGAAAAGGAGAGTTCTGTTTTCAAAATCACCACTGTAGAATACCAAATAAGTAAGTAAGCCTTAAACCCAGTACTGTGTTCAATATGTGAAATAGGAAAGTTCTCTTACCTCACTTGATTTGAGGACCCCAAACAGCGGGTACAAGAAGGCTGGTACCAATGCAGCTGCTCCCAAAGGCACAGCTTCCGATACCCAATACACTGCTGTCACAATCAGCACATAGGCACAGGATGATTCCTATAGAAGGAGGTGCACCAACATATAGTAGGTCAAGAGACTGGACGCTGCAAAAGCTCTCTTTCGATACCTCTGCAACTGCAGTGTAGTGATATTCCTGCGTATAATGCATCACAATATAATTTTTTGGTAGATGATGTCTTTACAGAACTTAATACTTCATGAATATGTCACATTACAGTCAAAGAAGGGGAGGGGGGATCTTTTGAATAATTATATAGAACAACCACTTTTGATTCCCTAAAAAACCTTTAGTAGACAGTTATTTAAAAAATCTATTAAGACATTCATTAGGAAAGCAAAAATGTCTCATCATTTCAAATAACCCCTCTATTCTTTGAAATGTGTTAACATGTTTCAACTTCATATTTTATATTGAACTGTCGTAACATAAGCAATTTTCTCCAGGAGCAAGTTTTCTGATTCTGATTTTTCACTTCCTCTAGGTTAAGCTGGTGGTACACTGAGCAAGAACTGTTTGATTGTGCAGGAAAAAACTGATCTATACTGAGAATAGCTCAATTACTTATCACAGATGCATCTACAGATTTCATTAGCAAATAAAAGTTTGACATTTCTTTCCTGGTGTGCCAATTCATTCATCTGGCTCTCAGAGTGCATGACTGCTGGACTAGAGTAGGGTGGACGTTAGTCAGGTGATACATATTCATGTATTAATCATATTTCATAACAGGCTAAAAGCAGCCAAGCAGCATTAATAACCAGTAATATATCCTATAGTCATACAGGTCATTCAGTAAATATGGTTATCTGTTGAAAATTACCCTGTGAATCTATGACTGTACAGTTACTTGTCTTTACTTCACACCTCTCTCTCTGTCTTCATCTACTCTGGTACATGAATATTGTTAGTAGACATTGTTTCACAGCCAGTAGCACCACATAAAGCTTTGCTTGGCATGCTCTCACTTCCTTTGCAACCTCTTCTCTTATGTTTCACATCTCTTGCTGGGCTCAAAGGTGAAGGCACGCTACAGTAATGTGCATAGTTGGCAGATTAACTCCAGGCAGGCACATGGTGTTTTGCTGGGCTCTAATCTGCTTGTTGCTCAAGGATATCAGTCCATTCAGACACTATGGATTTCCATTAAGTGGTCTGACCTGGACCCTTTTTGGTCTTGCATGAATGAACTTGTTTTAGCTGAGTGAAGAAGCAGGCTCTGGCTACCTGGTCAGCTCTTATCGGTGTCTCAAAAAGACGAGGCGATGAGAATTCATATTTTCAGAGAATAGTTTATAGAATATTTTGTTATTGGAGGAAGAAAACAGTACATTTTGATTTTTGTTGTTTTTAATTTTTACACTATTGAAAATCACCAACTGCCCTTTAGATTGCATTGAAATCCTAATAAACAACCCAAAAGCACTGGTCCAAAATCTTTTGGCAAAAAGTACTTCCATTATAAGTTTTCTCCTTGCAGCATAGGAAATATGAAGTTTTGTTTTTTGACATGGACGTCATACCATTTCATTATGCCTGAAAAAGAATCCTGCTGTATTAATGTTCAGGAAGGTAATATACACATTTAAATTATTTAAATCAGCTTTAAGTTTTGAGTATGCATTTCCCAAAAAACAAATATGTTGTCGCTCAACAAAATAGTAACTTTTCAGGAGGAAAAAAAACATTCTTAACTTAAAATGGAAGCTAATGTAAAACTATTCTAAAGTCATTTGTTTGGACATCATGAAGACATAACACGACATAGCTGGATACCATGTTTTAGTACTTCAGATGTTAAAGTGGTTGATTTAGTTGTTCAGTCTACATGCTGTCTTTGTAATAGACATTACATGTCATGCCAGCCTTGTCTGCACACTGTAAAGGTTGCAAACACATTGCTTTGGCTCAATCAAGTAAAATTTATTCAGTAAAATGTTTTGTTTTGATTCTGAGCAACTTTTATTAAGTATTTATTTATTAAGTATATTCACCTGATCGATTAGAGGAAGAGTTTATACTTATTGAAATTTTATAGTGCAATTCTAAAGAACCTACATACAAACTGTCTAACACAGCTGCTGCATTTAATCACTGAGTAAAGGTAAGAATGGAACTATTTTAACTGATATCTTAATTATTTTAACAAAATTGAAGCTATGATTTCTGTCTCTTAACAACCCTTGATTGGGGGGGGAAGGGTTCTGACAGTGACAAAAGTTTCAGTCTTCTTTTTTGATGAAAATCCAATCAGAAAGTGAATAATGGCATTTCCTGGTGGCATGAAAAGAACTGATAGTGGTTACTGTAGCTGATTAGACTTCAATGGCATATCATCCAGAAAATTAACTGTAAAAATAAATCTCATCAATTGTAATAAAAGCTATTACTAGTATATACAAGTAATCAACCCTCTGGTCATCCTGTGGGCCTTTTGAGTCCAGTTCTCTTGCTTTTTTTTATCTGTGTTAATGCAAATGGAATGAAATGTTTCAAGGGTCTGGAGTTTCTTCGTGACCACTTTTGGCCAATTGAAACATATGAAAGCTACATTTTTAAATTCCTTTTAGTATGATGGCTTACTGCACTCCAATAGAGCAAATGAATCACACAATTTTGACATAGGTGTAACCTTAAGGATGTCAGCTAATGGTTTGTGTATGAAAATAAAATTCAGTGTTGTTAATCCGTTACATATTTCAAACTTGTTCCATTACTAACAAGTGCATTGTGCAAACAAACTGGTATTTGAAGGATTAAAAAAAAACTACAAAGGAATAAATGTTTAATACTCATGACAAGAACTGATGTTAGATAAAAACTTTATGTAGTAAAAATAGCAATAAAATTATAATATATTATAATATATATAAATATTCAGCCATTATATAAAAAGTTATATAAAATTGCTCGCTTGGCCAAAAATGGATAAATGACATAATCTGGTAGAAACTACTAAAAAGAGCATTTCTCAAGTGTTGAGTTTAGAATGAAAGCATTTTAACCTATGATTTAACAGTGATTTGTAGAATCTGGGGGTATTTCAATTATGAACAATTATGTTGTCCAGAAACATATACATGCTTCAGTTATTAAGATAAAATGAACATGAGGTCAGAGGCATCCATTCACATCATTTAATGTACAAATTTATTTACAAGAACCTGCCTTTATACTCCCCAGAATCTGGACAGTTTCCATGATACCACTCTAGCTCTGCAGATGTTTAGAACATACACACACATTTAATTCAATTACTGTAGTCCAACTGTAATGTAACTGCACTTTTATGCTTACCTTGCACCCGAGTCAAAAAAGATCTTCAGGGGCGAACCAGCAAGAAAACTCAAAACTGGCCAGAACAATACTATGCAAACACATTTTCAGAAAAAAACGTACTCGTCACAGGGTAAAACTCCTCAAATCGTGTGTGGGTGCAGCTTTAGAGGTACATATTCAGTTCTTCAGTGTAGGTAATATATCATATACTTTTCCATTTTTTTTTAAAAGTTGCATTGACTTCACAAACTTTGGTGCTTAGTGTCAGGCTTTTTCATTTTCAACTTTAGTATAATTAATTTTAGTGTATAAAAATGTACAAATATGGTTATTTTCACCTGGGATTGGGAATGTAATGCACCTTTAAAACTCATTAAAGATACACAATTGGACATTAAGGACCATGAATGCCTTTGCATTTACATTGTCTGAACTTTGAAAAACAAAAATACGCCTGTATTGTACCCTTTTCCTTACAGTACAGACTAGATTGTGAGCAGTGACGTTACAGTGAATTTCCACTCAGTTCAACATAATGAGAAATATAATGGTTGTACTTTGAATATTTTTGTTGGAGTTGTACTTACTTCTGCCTCACTATATTCATCTTCGTTCCATTGACTGTCAATCACATTTAGTTCCTTATTTCTATTCACTTTTTTGATTGTAATTTTTATTCTGTTATTGTCAGCAGCTACACTAATCCGTTGTTGCATTATCAAGATATTTTGATTTCATATGCTGATAGATCCTGGATGTAAGTTCTAATGCAGTTCTCCAGGAAACTCAATGTTTGAAGTGTTTTTGTACCTGATACTTTCAGTCCCAGTGCTCAAGCTTTTACTCCCGTATTATTCAAACTGAATGAAGTAAGGTTTTCGATATACTTGGCATATATAGCTTGCTGTTACTGTATAACTAGTGACTAACTTAACAGTTACTGTGAAATAAAATCTGAAAAGTCTGTTAATACATTAATTACTCACACTGCTTGGGTGGATGAGGGGCAGGGGTAGTAGAGACAGCGGGATCATCACCACAAGAATCAACTTCCGTGCTGTCCATAATCTTTTGAAGAGGTCCATTCTTGCGGTCTCAAGCCTCATCTGACTTTCTTTTTTATGTGTTCTTTTTTCCTTCTTGTTTTCCCTCAGGCGTCCAAGGAAGCAGCGAAGAGTTACCGCAAATCCGCTGTAAATGGTTTTCCTTCGCGAACCTGTATAATTACTTGCTGTTACTCAGGAGAGCAAACATTTCCCTCTCTGCATGGCTTCTTAAGCCTGACGACAGTCTTAATTTGGCATGAATATTCAGTGCAGTATTTTTTTCCTTTTGTGTACAGATCCTTCTTTTATCAGACACACAATGTTCTGACAATGTTTGCCTCTTGTTAATACATGTGTGTCTTTTGCAGTTAAAAAAAATTAGATATAAACGTAAATTGACCAATTTTTTAGCTGAACACAAAAACGTATCCCAAGCCGCCCAGGCCAAATTTAAAGCTCTTCACATGTGCCTATTTTCTTAGCCCCGCCCCTCGCCGCCCCCCGCCCCTCTCTATGAAGTGGCAACGAATGAATGGGGTCTGGTCAGGCCAACAGGTTTTCCCCGTTCGTATTCTGACAAAACCTTGAACAGCAGTTCATAGACTTTGAGAATAAACCACTTGCCAATCGTGGCAGTGAGATATGTTTTGCATGATAACAACTAATCTTAGTTTGAACTTGCTGTTTGAAATAACGTCCGGATGTAGCCAACATCTTCAACATCCCAAAGTTTCCTGTTCGTAATACATACATTGCTGCTTCTAAATCACTTAATAACTACATCTACTGTATAAGTTAAAACTAGTAGGCGTTGAACAAACATAACTTATTTACCATCTACTGCTATGTATCAGCCTTTCACATTTCAGACTGACGCACAGCGTGCTATACTGTTCTAGGTCTCTGAATTGAAAACGGCTCTAAGATGCCACCTATTGGTATTCTGAAGCAATATCACAGAAACACGTGGCGAATTAGATTTGGACACTGAGCTGCAATAACACACCCACACGTTTTGACAACAGCTGTGCTGCATATATTTACTTTTAGAACAGGACTTACCTCATAAAGATTAAATTATTCACTGTTTTAAGGCCATAGACCATGGAGTCCATCAGGAAAATCACAATTATCTTAAATGATAAGCACAGTGATTATGAAGCAGTTTGTATTTGAAGCCCCGTTTGTCACAGTTTGTCCTTAAAGGGGTGTGTGTGTGTGCGCGCGCGCGCGTGCGTGCGTGTGTTCTAAGCAGTCCATGGGCAGCAAATGCCCTGTTGTGGCATTACATAACCAATTATTGTTGCCCAAGTCACCCTTAAACCTCTTTAGATCTTAGCAGGGAATGAACCATGTCAGCACTGCTTTCAGCAAGCCCCTCTATGAGTGCACAGGAGAAATGTAGACATTTGAAGGAGGAGTCTACAAACCCAATTCCAATGAAGTTCGGACGTTGTGTAAAATGTAAATAAAAACAGAATAAAATGATTTGCAAATCCTTTTCAACCCATATTCAAATGAATACACTACAAGATATCTAGGTATCAAACTGAAACTTTGTTTTTTTTTTCCAATTTTCACTCATTTTGAATTTGATGATTGCAACACGTTCCAAAAAAGCTGGGACAGGGGCATGTTTACCACTGTGTTACATCACCATTCCTTTTAATAACACTCAATAAACGTTTGGGAACTGAGGACACTAATTGTTGAAGCTGTGTAGGTGGATTTCTTTCCCATTTTTGTGTCATGTACAACTTCAGTTACTCAACAGTCCGGGGTCTCCGTTGTCGTATTTTGCACTTCATAATGCGCCACACATTTTCATGGGAGACAGGTCTGGACTGCAGGCAGGCCAGTCTAGTACCTGCACTCTTTTACTACGAAGCCACACTGTTGTAACACGTGGCTTCGCATTGTTTTGCTGAAGTAAGCAGGGTCGTCCCTGAAAAAGACGTTGCTTGGATGGCAGCATATGTTGCTCCAAAACCTGTATGTACCTTTCAGCATTAATGGTGACTTCCCAGATGTGCAAGTTAGCCATGCCATGGGCACTAACCCACCCCCATACCATCACAGATGCTGGCTTTTGAACTTTGCGCTGATAACAATCCGGATGGTCCTTTTCCTCTTTGGCCCGGAGGACACGACGTCTGTGATTTCCAAAAACAATTTGAAATGTGGACTCGTGAGACCACAGCACACTTTTCCACTTTGTGTCAGTGCATCTCAGATGAGCTCGGGCCCGGAGAAGCCGGCAGCATTTCTGGGTGTTGTTTGCATGGTAGAGTTTTAATTTGCATTTGTAGATGTAGTGACGAATGGTGTTAACTGACAATGGTTTTCTGAAGTATTCCTGAGCCCACGTGGTAATATCCTTAACAGAATGATGTCGATTTTTGATGCAGTGCCGCCTGAGGGATCGAAGGTCACAGGTATCCAATGTTGGTTTTCGGGCTTGCCGCTTACGTGCAGAGATTGCTCCAGATTCTCTAAATCTTGTGATGATATTATGGACAGTAGAGGATGAAATCCCTAGATTCCTTGCAATTGTACGTGGTGAATATTGTTCTTAATCTGCTGGATTATTTGCCCACGCAGTTGTTCACAAAGTGGTGACCCTCGCCCAATTCTTGCTTGTGAACGGCTGAGTCTTTTGGGGATGCTCCTTTTATACCCAATCATGACAAACACCTGTTTCCAATTAACCTGTTCACCTGTGGAATGTTGAGCATTCCTCAACTTTCCCAGTCTTTTGCTGCCCCTGCCCCAGCTTTTTTGGAACGTGTTGCAGGCATCAATTTCAAAACGAGTGAAGTTTATCAGTTTGAACATTAAATATCTTGTCTTTGTAGTGTATTCAATTGAATATGGGTTGAAAAGAATTAGCAAATTATTGTATTCTGTTTTTATTTACATTTTACACAACGTCCCAACCTCATTTGAATTGGGGTTGTATTTATTTCAAATCCTCTTTTTAATTGCCCCTTGAAGCAGCCGTAAATGTCCAGTTGATCTATGAAGGCTGACACCCACTATGGTTTGGAAGAGGCCACATGCTATGTTTTCCAGAACTGAGTTTTCTCTATTTCACAATAGAGTGCAGTTCTACTGTCTGGAGGGATTAAAAAGAGTTTAGTGTTTTAATAGTGCAGAATGTGTGGCCAGCTAGACAAAGATCTGTGAGTACTACAGAGTTTGACTACTCTAACCATGGGATTTGGTTAATGGCATGAACTTAGTGAAAGACTGCTAAGGCTTTTGAAGCAGTGGGTGTTAATGGCTCCAGTGTATCTGTGAACACACATGGACACTGACAGATAAGACAGAAAGACGGAGCTCTTTTGAGAAAAACTGTTCTCACAATCTTCTCTCTTGAAAGTCAAAGTGAGTGGAGTCTGTCACTAACATCACTGCCTCTTCTAAGCTCACTGACAATGCCACAAGATTGGAAAGGAACTGAAAGGACCTCAACTAACAGACCTCATCTCACAAATGTTGACATGCTATCAGTAAATGTTAAAAAAGTCCAATCAGAGCAGTGCTTGTTGGTCAAGATAGTCTTGCGGAATCATTTAAGATTGATTCTAAAATTGGCCCAACTTTTCATGCCAGTTCAGCGCACTGATTACAGCCTGTGCGAATGCTGTTTAAAAAGGACAGGGTTTGTGCTAATTTAAGGAATATTTTAACCATATAAACACTGGCTCTAAGACATGTACACTCCCTAAACATGTCAATGAGAAAGTAGCTGTTCTGTTTTGATCAGTTTTTGTAAACAAAATATGTCTTTAAAGCAAACAGCTGTTTTTTTCATTGACCTTCAGTCGCTGACAGCCTACAGCACAAGTAAGAGTGACAGAGATGGACAGTTTGTGCATGTGTTTCTGTGAGGAAGAGAGAGAGAAAGAGAGAGAGAGAATTTAAGATTGCATACATGACTGGTTCACAGTCCACACTGTGTTTGGGGATAAGCGGCAGTAGTAGAGTGCTGAAGGTGGAGCGGCAAGCAGCTTAGCAGAGATCGGAGGGGGCATTCAGCTGGTTATGGTCAGTTGTGGACAGAGAATGGACACAGCACAACGTCAGTCTGCTTGGGGAAAGAAGCAAACACAAACTCTCCCTTCAGTTTTAGGTGGGCAACTACGAAAGCCTTGGGAATAACAGAGTGGCCAGCCAAGGACTGAAGGTGATTCAATATCTGGCCATGACAAAGTGACGGTTCTTTTTCCTTTTTGTGACCTACAACAATCTGCTATGTTAGAGAGGGCCTGGGGTACAGGGCTTTTATGGCTTCTTCTTTGCACTACCATATGGAGTCTGTCTTGGGCACTGGCGCCTAAAGGGCTTTCTTCAGTCAGTCCCATTCTTCTAAGGACCAGTGTCTTGCCTCCTGATGAAAGTGTGGAGAACAGAACAGCGAACCCTGGTAGTAACCACACGGGTGAGTTTGCATGAATGATGGTACACATTTGTAAAAGGTAAAAAGGGCACAATTCACCACCCAATGGGTTGTTCCTTTCAGTCTAGGTATCTCTTAGTTTTATTGAGCATCCTGCTCTTATGGAATGTTTCCTGACATCTTCTCCCTCCGTGACAGTGGTGGCTTTGGGCCAGAAAATTTGATCTGAACTGAACAGCAAGAAAGCAGGTCAACATTCTTTGCTTTGAGCTTTATTCACTTGACGGACTCTTGATGGATAAAAATACTTAAATATACTGCTCAAAAAAATAAAGAGAACACTTAAACAACACAATGTAACTTCAAGTCAATCACACATCTGTGAAATCAAACTGTACACTTTGGAGGCAATACTGATTCACAGTCTACACTCTCTCAGTGACAATCAGTGTTGCCTCCTAAGTGGACAGTTTGATTTCACAGACGTGTGATTGACT
>JBBPDC010000129.1:18948280-18968349 GCA_037974485.1 Hemigrammopetersius urotaenia
AGAGGGAGTTCATTCCACCACTGGGGAGCCAGGACTGAGAAGAGTCTTGACGCATGTTTCCCTTTTCTCTTGAGCGTCGGAGGCTCAAGACGAGATTAGTTGGCATATATAGAAACGGGTCATCAAGTATGAAAATGTGGTATGACCTACATAGTAGCACAACTGAAACGAAGGTACTTTCAATGGGCCAATATATGCTAATATATTTACAACTCACGCATGTATTAGACATAAATGTACACACACCTGGATTCCACTTTAAGGTACTTGAGGGGAAATAACTGCAGCAGACTTTACTTTTTGTCATCTTGCAAAATTTATTTTGTGAAACAACAGTGACAAAATGGCTCAGAAGCATGATGTGCCCCAGTTCAGGGTAAATGCTACCTTGAAAAGCTATGCTACAATTCTGATTGCAAACATGAACAAATCAAACAAGAGACTGAAACATAAATAAATAAAATAAAAAGGTTATTTACAATATATATTTTTCCATATTTACAAAAACAACAGTTAGTCTGAAGCCCGTCTCATTTTCTTTTTTAAAGCTTTACCTGTTTCCCCAAGTCATGGTGATTAGTCCCGCCTGGTTCTACTTTTCACCTCAGTTGTGAAATCCCCAACTTAGGCCTGTTCTCCCTTGCTTGCACATATTCAATTGTTAACTAATAAAGACCCCCTACAACGACTTGGTAAACCAGTTTTAGGACATTCAGTTGATTATTAAAAGTCAAATTAATCTGAACAGGGAACAGGGCCATGCATGAAGAGCAGGACAAACTTCTGGTAACATTTCTTCAAGCAACAACAGCTCTTTGATACACTTTCCAGGGTCATTTGCAAGTAAATGGTTGGAATACGAGAAATCTTGAGATTCGGGCTCAATGGGGAAAAAGAAACCCTTGGGTTCATATGATTGTAGGGCTGTTAACCAAGTGGACAGTAAAAATCACCATTTTGGGTCACCTACAGTGTGGGAGCCCACAGGTCAAACACAGTGTAACCTATAGTCCTATAGTGGAGACCATCTTGAGCTACATGTGTAGTTGTGCATCACACAGACCAGTGTCTTCATTGTCTAAAACAACCTTATAGATTCTGCTACATTTCTTCTTTTTCTGATGCATTCTCCAGCAGTTTCTCAAGCCAGGTCCGATGGACAATAAAGCAATAGTCCTGAGAAGTTGTCGTGTTTGGCTCGACCATGCGAGACTCTTTCCTTCACTCAGGACTTCCTTTGGACTTTCCAGCCACGGACAGGGCAGCCCTCTTTTCCCCTAAACAGTGTGAAGACCTGGGGAAAGGAGAAAAAAAAAAAAAAGAGTAGATGGGTTGCCAGTAAAGGCGTACAAATTGGATACAAGCGCTATAGAACCTCCCGGTGAAGAGATTTGTAGAGTAGAAGGCAGGAGTAGAGCTGAAAGTCATACTCCTCCCTGCCTCCGTCACCATTCCTGTAGCGTTTCCCGCCACAGTGACGCGCGCGCTCCCCTCCCCCAATCAGATCCCACCACACCTAGCCGGTCGCCATGGCGCCGAGAGCGAGTCGCTGCTCTCTGATAAACAACAACCCGAGCTCAGACAAGACGACCAAATACTACTATACTCCAGACTACCACCCCCCCCAGATACTACACTACAGACTACTATCCATTAAACTACCACAAAGCACATTGGATAATACACTACAGACTACCACAAAACACACAAGCTACATGTCAGACTACCACAAAACACACAAGATACACGACAGACTACATACAGCCACACACCCACCAAATACTACACTACTGACTACTACACATACCCCAAATCCACATATACCCCCTACATACCTTCATCGTATCCTTTTTCGTGGTGTTTGCTCCTCGGCTGCAGAAGGGCTTGACTTTTTGCTGCTGCTCTCACGAAGCACCCCTCCTTCAATGTTCCTTCGTTTAACATAAAAGTCTAAAACATACGCATTGATGTTAATTTAGCACCCAAATAACAGTTAAAGAGCTTATTTATCGACCTGTTTTCACTCCTACCTGTCATACGAGTGGTGGTCAGTGGTGAGGGTCTTTTCCTGGGCACTGTTCTGCAGGTCAGTTTTCCAGCGTTGGGTTGGGTCACATTTTCTGGAAGGAGGCAGCTCTCCCTGCAGCTCCCACCATCACTCTGAATCGTGTCCTCTCTTTTATACAGCTGTGAAGGTTTCTCCCCCTCCTCCAGAGCCATGTTTCTCCCTACTCGGACACACTCCTGGTAGAAAGCTGGGGACGTTTCTCCAGGCGTTTCCTCCCACTCGTACTGCCCGAGCAGAGGCACTCCGGTGCTGAAGTTGAAGTTCCACCTCCTCTGGTCCCTCTCAGCGATTTCACGAAGCTTCGCCTTCATTTCTCGGTTCAACTCTTCGTGGTCTACGGGTCCGAACAGGCTGCGGCAGACCCGCGAGCGTGGCGGCGTGTCCCTGTGGACCAGGGGGAACGTCCTGGAAGAGGCCAGGGTCCCTAAAACACTGCTGCTGGAAAACTCAACCTTGGACATCGCCGCGTCTCAGAACAAAAAATCGAGACAAAAAAACAGATATACGAGACCCAGAGGGACAAGAAATGTGCGCTACGACCACTAAGAGGCGTGCTCACGAGATATAAACTACACCTCAGCCCCCACCTTCGTCCTTAATCCGCAGCTCTGAAGGATTGTAATTTAAAGTCCCCTCGTCTCTCCAGGTACGTGTAGTCCCACATGGGCTCCTCCCTCTCTGACAGAGCCTCGCTTCCTACATTCTCATTGGTCTGCCTTTCCTTCCCCTTCGACAGAGTCCCGCCTCCGCCGCGCACTTGTTTGTTTTATGCTCCTCCTTCTCGGACAGAGCCCCGCCTTCCTTGCTCTCATTGATCCACCGCTGCGCTGGGGCGGCGCCAGGGAGTGAGAGACTCGTGATTTGTGTTCGAGATGAGGGGGGTTTGGAGGTCCGTTTGAAGCTGCGGAATTGTTGAGCAGCCACTTTTTGCAAGCGGCTATGTTTGAGCTCAGCCCTTCCCCCTCTCTCTCTCCCCTTAGGCGGAGTTTACAACCGGTTAACCACAGCAGGGCAGATTAGTAGTGTTCAGTGCCACAGGGGTTAGTGGTTTAAATCTACGCACGCCGGAGTGGTTGATAATTAATCTGACTTAAATAGTAAACACGTGGCTTAAACCGCCTGTAGTGGACAATACTTTCGCAGTCATAGCCCTATTTGATTTCTATAAGGAAAATATATTTCACTAATGTGAATGTCTCTACCTCCCTCTTTGGTAGTCTCGATGAGCCTTTGCATGGGTCTGGTGTCTATGCTTTCAAGATCCAAATCTTCACATAAAAACATCTGGAGACTTTAATGTAGAGGCTCGTGTGCCACAGCACCCTCTGTAGATGGGTTTTGGTGCACAGTGTTGCAACCCCTCGGCATTTAACCGTAAAAACCTGAACAATTTCGCCCTCTAGTGGTTTTCTTGCGTTTTGCACCGACACCCCGCCTCTACTTACACTATATGGACAAAAGTATTGGGACACACAATCATAATGCTTCAGTCTTATAGAAGGCGGTTTCTATAGTCTCATAGAAACCGCCACTGCTTTAAACATAAGGACACAGTTAACACAGTTACACAGCTGCAGTTCAAATATTTATTGTATAACTCAATTATTAATTTAATAAAATCACAATATAAATCCAAAGCTATTTGTCACTGCCAGGGTATTCACGTTTTATCTAGTTTGTTACAGAAAATCTAGTCCCATGGGCTCTGGAACCATTATTGTTGGGGAGAGTGGGGGCTGCTTGAATGTGCGATAAAAGAGTCAAGTAATACTAAAGTTAAGTAAATAATGCGTTAACGCGATAATGACGCATTAGTCATATATATATGTCATGCATGCATAATATCATACATGTGTGTTAGATTTTATTTTTAGGCATTGCACATATATATGATATATGACATAAATACTGTATATGTTTGTATATATATGGTTATTATTATTACTATTGTTGTTGTTGTTATTATTATTATTATTATTATTATTATTATTATACATTTTATTTATAGGCGCCTTTCTAGCACCCAAGGACACACTGTACAAAAAGTAAATAAAAAAATCAAAAGCAGAATATAAACAGGCATTAAAAATTGTAAAATTGGACAATGCCAATAAATTGAAGACAATATATGGGCTTGAACAAATGGGCTTTCTGCTCCTCATAGAGGTGAGATGGGCAGAGGGAACCGTCAGGTGAATGGAACAAGATGATCTAAGGGTACAAGAGGGGGTGGCAACATGTATGAGGGCAGACAGATATGGAGGGGTGAGGTTGTGAGTGGCCTTGAAGGTTAACAGAAGGATTTTGAATTCAATGCGGAACTTAACCGGGAGCCAGTGGCGATGCTGTAAGGTAGGAGTGACGTGGTGGGATCTGATAATGATGCGTGCAGCTGAATTCTGGACCAATCGAAGCTTATGAAGACATTTTTATATATATTGTGTTTGTATGTATACATATGTATACACATTCTCCTGTTTATGTCAGGGGTACAAAATCACAATCAGCTAGTCTTAATACAGTTAGGGCCACAGCAAGACAAAAGTATTGACATGTAACTGCTTCATGGGAATAAAAAGTGTATCACTGTGAGTATATAGCATAATTACAGAGTTACATATAGTTTCTCACTTCAATTCTGATATTTTAGCATTTAAAAAGTAACCTGATGTTGAACCAAGTAGCCTTTTGCGGACAAAATTCCTCTCAGAAAAGACCAAATCATGTGGATTTTAATATAAAGGAAAATACTGCTGCATGGAACAAAAGACTACAAATCAACTACAATTTTTATCTGAAATCCATCAGATTTCTAACTGAGCCGTATTTACAGCCTGTGGCGTGCGCCTCCGAAGTTTTAGGGAGCCACCAGGTGGCAGCAGTGCTGGGCTTGGGGCTGAGGTAACAGGGTTTGGCTGGCATGATCCTGCGGGATGTAATATGTAAAAACTCCTGCCCTGCTTCAAAATGACTGAGACTAAATCGTCGCCTGTACAGGGACCGGGATCAGTTTGTTCGCAGGCAGAAAAAATACTAATTATTCCAAGATTGTTAGAGAATGCTTTGATGGAGTGCACCTGTGTCCTTCAAGCATACACACAGCAGACAGGCACAAACACAGTTCGCCCTCTTTTACGTGCCTTTTGCCAACTAGATCAAGTAAAATTCGTACATTAAATACTTTCTACGACAGATGTCAATGTAGCCGAAGTTCAGCCCAAGTTCATTTCAAAGCAATGTGGTACAGTTTATAAAATAAAGAGAGTTGAGTCTCCCGTTAGGCACCAACAAAAGGTATTCAGGGCTGAGAACCCTCAGGTGACAGCTGTTCCACAACTATAATGGAACAATGATCCGAGGATGGATGATTCAATAAGTCTTTTTTTTAGTCATTTTTATTTCTAAAGTGTGCACTCCACGGCTAAAAGCACTCCCCCGGCTGTAAAGCATGTTCTGTTTACACACGTTAAGACTTTTCAGAAACCTGTCAGCTTTTGTGCTGGGGCTGATGAAACTGCATCACATATCATGACAGCTTTCGCTCGAATCATCAATGTGGAGAAAAGGTCTGAACTTGTGTGATCTTGGTTATCAATAATTGTAACTAATCTGAAGAAAATGCATTTTATATTTATTATCTAGTTTTTGGATCGTCTCAGTATTTCAGGAGAGGGCTTCCATATTTCAGACTGCTATTCATCTCACTGAAACAGTGTCATATAAAGCAAGCTGTGTGAGAAAGATATCACTAAAATATAATTGTTTTTCCAACAAGGTTTTCCAAACAATTGTACATTTCCAGAAGGTCTGTCAAGGGGAAATCTGAGAACTAGTGCTTCTAAAAGACATGGAACTTGACATACAGCCATGGGAAAAAAATATGAGACCACTTTTCCCTTTTTCAGTTCATTGCTTGTACAATTTGCGACAGTGTGTGTGTGTGTTGCTATTCTTTTAAAAACTATAAGAAATTCTATGTGCTTCCGGCATTTTCACACCTCATTGTTGCAATTGTAAAATAATGTAAGAGTGTTGTGTAGTTTAACATTTCCATGGTATATTAAAGTATTTCTATGTATCACACACACACACGCGCGCGCGCGCGCGCACACACACACACAAACACATAGCTGTCTCCCTGTCTTTTGATACTTTTATTTATTCATGATCCAACACAAAGTGAAGGTCAGGGCTCTAAAGTCAGACCTGATATCTCTCTTCAAAACCAACAGTTTGAGCCTTTCTGGCTAAATAATGTGTTTTAATGTTTTCTTGTAATAATAAATTTTTTGAAAAGCAGAGTATAGTTTAATTTAAAATATCTTGGGCATTTCCAAACATATAATTTCTACTGCTCTGCTTTTTTACTATTCAGATAATTTATTGATTTACTTTTACTGAATTTCTGATATCATTAAAATGTATATTAAAATCTAAAACAGGTAGAACTGGACATAATTAAACTGGAAATGAAAACTATGTGAAATGTGAAAAAAGGAAAAATGACTGTTCCTGCGTTTTTGTTGCGCGCTCTGCTCTGCTCCAACACTCCGGTGTTTTGCATAAAGGAAGTGACGTTAAACCGCGCGACCTCGGCGTGAGAGTGTCTCGGAGATCAGAGACACGCGCTGCCGAGTTGGGTGTGCGCGCGAGGGAAGGAGTGAGTGAGTGAGTGAGTGTTTGTGTGTGTGTTTGTGTCTGAGTGACTGTGTGCGTACGCGCGCCGGCCCGCAGTCCAGACAGATCTCCGAGACCAGGTGTGTCCACACACTACAGCTTCAGGACATCAGATAGAGTAACCTGCACAGTACCATACTGTGGATGCTGTGTGTGGGAGGTAGGGAGAGTGAGTGAGTGTGAGAGAGAGGGAAGAGGAGATTGAAGTGAGAGTGGTGTTTGGTTGCTCTTCAGGAGTGTTGCTGCTGTAGGTTAAACGAGTTTAGAATATATATTTTGTGTGTTTGTGTGTGTGTCTGCTGTCTTACTGTACTTATTCAGACTGTTTGCGTGGAAGAGGAGATACTGGAGATCGGTTAAGTGAGAGTGGCGTTTGGTTGCTAAGCAGGAGTGTTGTTGTAGGTTAAACGACTTGGTGTAGGTTAAACGAGTGTGTGTGTGAGAGTGTGCGAGTTTAACTGCAGCTCTGCGGAATACTCTACTGATATTGTGTTTGTGTGTGTGTGTGTGTGTGTGCGCTTGCATGCTCTGTGTTAGTTAAAATGTGCTGTTGTCTGGTGTAAGTGGTGTTAAAGACAGGGCTGCAGGAGAGATGTTCAGCTGATGGGAGTGTGTTCAGCTGAAGTGACTCTGTTGTGGTTCCTGTCAGTCTGAGAGCGAGACTCTCTGTCACTCTGAGCTCAGACTGACCCTCGTTGAGGAGAGGCGGTTGGGAGTGCCATGGCCAAAGCGGAGTCCCGGCGGAGCTCTGCTCTGCTGCTGTCCTGCAAGTCTGGAGCGGAGGAGCAGCTGAACGGCGCGGCTGAGCTGACCGCCCCTGGAGCCAGGACCACCAAACCGGCGAGCACGCGGGAGACCCCGGGCCGCCGGACCACCGAGAGCGAGGTGTTCGATGACGGCACTAACACGTTCTTCTGGTAAGAGAGCAAAACGTTAGCAAAGACTCGAGCCTTCTGAGCCCTAACTCTTTCAGCACGGGAGCTCAACTCAGTGATGATAGATAGTCTGAGAGAGATAACAAAAGGGGGAGAGACAGATAGGAAGAAAGAAATACTGAGAGGGAGAGAGACAGATGGTGAGAGAGACATAGTAAGTTCTCAATTAGACCGGTGGACCCCACGTTTGTCACACGTGACAGTCTGACTGAGGTCTGCACAAATAGGCCTATTGCCCAGTATATCCAAGACTGACATAAGGTACTGCTAAATGTACAGGTGTTTAGAATATTATCTGAGATGTAAGGGTGTGGTTTGTCTAAACTTTCTGCCCTGACCCCATTAAAGTGCACAGTCAGCCTTAGTTTTCAGAATGCAGGGCAGGAGCCCCCCCAATCTGTGCTCATTTTTAGAAATATAATTGTGCAACTGCATTCCTGGTGGTTTGTGCAAGAACCATTAATATGTAATTCTGACTGAAAACAGAACTGGTCTGACCACATACTAGTACGTGTTTAAAGCTTTTATTGACTTCAGACGAAACATCCAGGGCCCGTTCAGCCTTAGATGGTTGCTCTGCTGTCTGTCGCCTCAGCAGAAAGAGCAAGCTCAGATCCATTAAAGACTTTAAGCTGTACGAATGCAGACTAGGAAAGAGGGGGCAGGGAATGAGGCAAGTGCAATCAGCATGCTATAAACATGAGTCTTATAGTTTGCGTCGTTAATTTATTTTTAAAGCAGACTCAAATGACAGAATGACTTTGAAAATATTTTAAAGACATCATCTCCTGACTGACTGCATGCTTGTGAAACAGCCCTGCCTCTCCTGGAGTGGGGCGTGAAATAACAATGCATGCACTGTGTGCGAGTCAGTCAGCGCCTCTGAGGTCCTGCACCCGCTGAACAGGTTATGAGATGAGGTAAAACGGTGCAGTGCTTCGACCTGAGGTCTGAGACAATGGGACCTGGTGAGGTTTACCGCCTTTCTGTATGTAGTGCTTGATGACTGCAGCCATGCACTTTAATATGAACTAAACAGTTCAATTTCTGCAAAACATGACAGTTAGTGGTGCAACGGATCACTGTTGATCCGGGATCCGAACCGATCCCTCTCCACGGTTCGGCACGCGTGTGATCCGAAGATCCGAAAGAAAAATAAAAGCTCCGCTGAATGGTGCGCGTAGTCAGTCTGTCAAGCTATAGTCATGGCCAGAGGTAGTGGAGGTGGAGGAGTGGAGGAGCTCGGGAACCCTCCAGCATAATTTAAATCTCATGTGTGGGAGCGTTTTGGCTTCTCCGTTAAATGTATTGATGGAAAAAGGGTGGTGGATGAAACCACCACAGTTTGTCGGCAGTGTGGCACAAAGAAGCCTTATGAGACTGGCAGCACGTCGGGCCTGGCCGCTCATTTAAAACGACAACACCCTGGTGTAACAGGAGCTAAGATGAAGGCTGCGCAACAACCGCTGATATCCGCAGCAGTAACCCTTTCCTGTCCAATCTGATTGGGCTAAAGCTATTGGGGTGTTTATAGCTGCAGAAATATTCCGTTGTGAAATGTGTCGACATTTTTCTTTTTGAAAAGAAAAAATAAACTCACGTCTGCTTTGCTTTCTTTCTTTCTTTTTTTGATTATGTGGACAGTTTTATTTTATTTTATTCTCCATGTTCAAAGTAAGAAGCAATAATACCTTAAACTGCATTTTAAAGTTGTTTTTGATTGTGTCCACATGAAAGGAAATAATTCTGCCCTATATTGTCGTTATATAATTGCGTGGAATGAGTCTTGAGTTGAATGTTTTTAATGGGCAAAAAATACTTAAATAAATAAAGTTTAATTTGTCTTGTCTTTTTTTCTATTTTTTTGCTGATCCGAAAACTGATCCGATCCGTGACTTAAAACCATGATCAGATCCGAACCGTGAATTTTTTGATCCGTTGCACCACTAATGACGATCAATCAGCCCCTGTCTTTCGTTCCCCCACTCTCTCTGTCTCTCTCTGTATCTGCCTCTCTGTCTCTGTCTCTCTCTCTCTCTCTCTCTCGCTCTCTGCAGGAGAGCACACACCCTAACTGTGTTGTTCATACTCACGTGTGCTTTGGTTTACGTGACCCTACTGGAAGAGACGCCACAAGACACAGCCTACAACACTAAGAGGTGAGCTTAAGTGCGTCTGTGCAACACAGGCCCTGTTTAAACCATGAAGTGTAAGTGTGTGTGTGTATGTAAACACTTACCCTGTTAGAGGGCATAATTCTCATTGTGTCGGTGTGACCCTGACCTGCCTGGAGGAAAGAGTTCCAACAAGCCAGTTGGGTTGGTTGCATTTCTATGAACCTTAGATAGTAGAAGGCATGTAGTCACTCAAATTATCCACGTTGTTCGCCCAATGCTGCCCTTGACTGTAGGCGGAGCTAAAAGTGGCGTGGACAGAAATAGGATGAGTAGGCAGGGCTGGGTGGGGCTGGGTGTTCTCATCAGAAAGTGGCTGCTGCTTAACAGGATTATCTGTGGTCAGCGTCTGCTATAGATTACCGAGTTCAGAGGACTGTGCTGTAAAACTGGCCTCACGATCTTGCATATGCAGTGGTGCATGTTCTATAAAACCTTGTTTACCTGTAACATGTTGATTATTGTTTGTGAATAACAGCATACACAGTAAAGGTCTGTGGTGTTACGCCTCGCTAAACAGTTTCATGGCCTGAAACAACATGAGTAATGACAAGCAGCTGTTATTTTGTGCTCTGGATGCTGAAAAAATGTCATGCTTGTAGGAAAACCCTCACTGCAGTTTATCGCAAATACCAACTGATGAAAAGTAACAGAATGACTTTATTTGGAACACACAGATTGCTCATGAATGCAGTTTCATTGTATACCCCTCCGGGCACGCGTAAACACACCCGCACACACCACTGTGCTCTCAGCTATAATTTCTATTTAATTTCTATTTCTATCTAGCAGTGTGAACATATGTGTTTCAGAGGGATAGTGGCAAGTATTCTGGTGTTCCTGTGCTTTGGAGTAACACAAGCCAAAGATGGTCCTTTCTCCCGACCACATCCAGGTAAGAGCAGTACAGGACGTCTGGGACAGATTTTATCAGAGGTGAAATGAAATTTTGAGCTGATGCCAGTAACCAGAATCTGATGATGCCCATGTGTACATGTTTATTATAGAACATAATTTTATTAGCATTAGAGAAATATTTACATTTACAGAAAGAATAAAGTGTACAGCTGTCCTAAATGGTCTGCTTTTCTTAAGTGTAATAAGTACATCACATATCACTTTACTATCAGTCAAATGTAAACATCTGTCTGATGCTCATCAATTTGACGTTTACACGTTTCCAGTGCTGTTTACAGTCTTGTATTTTCTAGATACGAGACTCCTATTTGATACTTTTTTGTTTTGAAGTTTTCCTTCACATAGTCATTGTTCTGCATACAGCTGGAAGTGTTTTCGCTAGGAGATCTGATCAGGACTGATTGCAGGGTTTCTCTGAAACACTATGCGCTGCTGTTTAGTGTTCTTTCGTAAGCAGTAGCAGGAAGAACTACCAACCTGTACATGTGTCAGTGAGTGTGATTTTAAAAGCAGACTCACTGAGCTTGCTGGACGAGTCTGTTCTGCTGCCATTCTGCCTGTCCTCTAACTTAATGCATGTTATTGAGAGACTCTTGAACGACCAGTTACTCTAGGGTGATGCATCTGTTTTATCCTCCGACCAATGTTTTTTACTGTTGGTGAATGGGCAGGGAGGGGGAGCTTAGAATACCTTCTCAAACCTGTTTTTAGCAATACTAAAGGGATCCAGAGATCCAGTGTAGTGCACTTTTTCCTGCTAGGGAATTCCTGAGAGAAGAACAGAGTGTAAAGCCCCAGAGTCACAGACTGCCATGGGTGATGAGTGGAACCCCGGTCCCCAGGGCCAGAATTAGGACTTACTTCGAGAGTTGAACCAAGTAACATGGCAACAGAGCAGCCCAGGCGAACCAGCTCAGGAGATACAGTTATTGAGCCTTAGAGGAATTCGTTCAGGGAATTGAATTAATGGTGAGGCATAAAGCAGTCAGTCGGGCTTGATATGATTTTAATAGGCAAAGTCCTAATTTGGGTTTTTAATATTTAAATATTTTTAATATATTAAATATTAAAATATTTTTAATATTTATCTTAGGGCTGCACAATATATATTATCTGCGATTCAATACTGATATCGCAAAGGCTGCAGTGTGCAGCTGGCCGCTCTACTTAATAAATAAATAAATAAATAATGTGTATATAAATAGAGCGGCCAGTTGCACTGTATGTATGTATGTATGTGTGTATGTATGTATGCATGTTCCAAGAGCACCCGTGTATAGTGAAAAACCAGATTGTTGTGATGTGGTAACCCTAAATATGCCCACAAATATGCTCCCAGAACACTTCATTTTAAACTCTGCTTAATACAGTAACCTTAAAAAAACCCCATAAAGATGACCCGGTATTTGTACTGTATAGGTTACACTTAACTCCCACTGTGCTAGAATGTAATTACCGATGTTACCCCTGTATAGACTGTAATGTAATTCACACATTCATGTTTTCTTTGTTATAAGCAGGTAAATACTGTAATAAATTCATTTAAACGTACAGTAATACAAATACAGGACTTTTAGAAGAACAAATTGAAAAACACGAGAACACTTGAGGCACTCCACAGTGGAAACTTTGGACTGCAGCGTCACATGGCAGCAGCCAATCAGCAGCAGGGAGAAATAAATAGCATTCTCTGATTGGCTACTTTCAAGCATCCTGCCTGAATAAAACAGTGTTCTCGACAGTACCCAAAAATGTATAGTTATATTTTATTTGGAAATGTAGCTGAATGTACATTAATATTTGCGCTGCAAAATTAGCAAATTATATTTTTCGTAATAATTTAGCGCTAAAGTGCATGAAAAATTAATGCGCTGTGACGACCAGGCCTCATCCGCCCCGCCCCTTCGTTCTTGTGCTGTTTGTTTGGATGTGGCGGCTCATTTCATTCATGTATAATAATCATTACAGACTCATCATCTCCCTCCATCTCTCTTCATCAGTTTTTGCACTGTTCATTTGCAGTACTGGACACAGCAATCAAAAATATGGGAAAAAATACAGTTTATAACACTGACAATGATGAGAAATAGGCAAATAATATGCAGGAGCAAAACAAGTACATGTGCAAAACAAAAGTAATGATTAAAAGAGCTTTTAATATATGAAATCAGTGTCCAACGCAAGATGGCACAGATAAACCAGCTTCCCTAACGCTAGCTAGCACTGGATCCCAACAACAAGATCCAATGATTTAATTGAAGAAAAGTCATCAAATTGCAATCGCAATATGTAGCTGTAAAATTAAAGTACTGCTATCTTGTCCATGTCACACATATCTAGTGCCTTTATATCAAAGATAGGCCATGAGTAGTTATGGACAAGTTGCTGAGATATTCTATTTATTAATATGAAGTAAAAAGTCTGAGGGTGGTTGATGATATAAGTAGTGTAAAGAAGTGAAACTATACTGCACTACGGTTTCACTAGCAGAGCTTAGCAAACATTAGCATTATTTTAATGCTAGAGAAGAAAACATGCATAAAGTGATTTATCAGTAAGGCAGTTTCTCTCTCTCTCTGCAGTCTAAATATATGTAGTTTAGCAAAAACTTGACCATTTACAGCAAAAAGCAATGATTGTTGTGTTACAAATGTGCATATCTGAGCAGCACTGACAAGGGCCAAATCATCATGGCCTGGTTACTGGGTCCTAACCTCAAGGCTTGTGCGTAGTCTTTTTTTTCTCAGTGTGAAGGGCAGTTTTTTGGTCCCATTTTTCTTTAAAAGTTCTTTTTGTTTTTGTTACTCTTGACCTGACCATGGTCCTATTTAGTGGTTCGCCCATACCTTCTATAGGGTAAAGATATTAGTTGTATGGTGCACATGTGAGTAGAATTGGTTGGTAATGTATGCCTTCTCTCTTTTCAGCATATTGGCGCTTCTGGCTCTGTGTCAGTGTTGTCTATGAGCTCTTCCTCATCTTCATTCTTTTCCAAGTGAGTCTGGAGACAGTCGTAGCACACAGAACTCATTTGCCTATTGCAGGATCAGTTTAGCGAATGCTACCACCATTAAAACTATACAGCTCTACAAATCATATTTTATAGTGAAGGTTAAGATCAACAAGATGGCAATTAGCTGTTATGGACATTAGATATGTTATGTGAACGTTCTGTGCGTGCAAACAATTATCTTGGTCAGATCAGGTGTTTAGAGATCTTGGGGCTTTCATATGAAAATGAACCAACTTGACAAGTGTGTTTTACTTATTTCGGTCATAATACAGAGGATCCTGGGGCTACAACCGTCTTGACATATGACATTTCGAATATATGACGCTCACTCCTACAACTAGTCTGGTTGCACGTGGCGGACGTATACACAGAATATGCAGTAATGCGGCATATGAGTGAAGGAGTTGGAAGTGTTTTTACACTCATTTTTGTCATTTTTTCTGTTACTACAGTACAAGTACAATATGATTGTCCTTTTCCTTTTTCTGTGGCTCAGTTGTGTCTTTATGTTCCAGATTCTGAACTGTGTTAGGATCGATGAGTGTTAGGTTCCTTAGACGTGTTACATCACTGTCTAAGGAGCGGATCAGTGTGGTAACCCTAGGACCACCTGCATATCTCAACATAATAGTAATAAGCTATTTTGTCCATATCACACAGTTGTCATGTGATACGTTAATGTGTAATGTTTTGCAGACTGTGCAGGATGGGCGACTATTTATGAAGTACATCGATCCAAAGTTAGGCGTCCCTCTCCCAGAGAGAGACTATGGGGGAAACTGTCTGATCTATGATCCTGGAAATGTCACAGACCCCTTCCACAACATCTGGGTATGAATCCCCCTCACAAACATGCACTGATGCACATATGTGCTTAAGTGTCCTATTGTGCCTTATTGCCATTTTTTGTTGCAGGACAAGATGGATGGCTTTGTTCCTGCCCACTTTCTTGGCTGGTACATTAAGGTTGGTGAACTTCTCCTTAATATCAGTCATCTATTGTGAATGTGTTCTGGTTCAGGGTGAAACTGTCACATTGGCCTCCACTGTGCAAAGCAGAGGCGTGTGCGCGCAAGGTTCTGTGTCTCCGCGTGGTTCGGAAGTAGGGGTGGGGGGGGTGGGTTTGGGTGTCCGTGCCGGGGTCTATGTCTCGGTATGGTTCAGGGCGGGGTTATGCGCGCAGTTTAAAGTTACAAATTAGGTACACATTTGTGCTGTGAAGACTGAAAACTGCTCCGCATTTTGTGTACCACTTACGTCTATTCGGGCTTGTGTACCACTTATGTCAATCCCTGTTTATAACGCAAGTTTAAATACAAATCAGCGGCGTAAGAAAGACAAAAGTTAGAAGTACAATATATGACTATATGCTGCAACCCAGTGGCGTTTTCAACCGAGTAACCTGAAAATGTAAATGTAAATCATACTCAGTAATTGTCCTTAAATAAAGTAATTCAATACTACTTGAGTATGCATGAGTATGTATTTCATTCTTTCTCCCTTTATTTCCGGCAGACCTTGATGATCAGAGACTGGTGGATGTGTATGATTATTAGTGTAATGTTTGAGTTTTTGGAGTACAGTCTGGAGCACCAGCTTCCAAACTTCTCAGAGTGCTGGTGGGACCATGTGAGCCTTTACATTCTCAGTTGTCATCACTGCTTAATCACGTTACAGAAACATTGGATGTCCTCTCATATCTTTACCCCTGTCTGTCTCTTTTTCTGCCCAACAGTGGATTATGGATGTGCTGGTTTGTAACGGTCTGGGTATATACTGTGGCATGAAGACCCTTGGCTGGCTTTCTATGAAGCCGTACCAGTGGCAGGGCCTGTGGAACATTCCCACATACAAGTAAAAACTGAAAAAAATGTTGCTGTTTGCTACTTGCTGATGCTTTCCAGTGTCTTGGGTAGTCAGTATAGTAAGACTCCCAGGGTAGTGAAAATTGTATCAGTAGAGCTGTGCTGGGGTCTATGTCACTGCGGGGTTCTGGGGGGGTTATGTGCGCAGTATGAAGTCACAAATTAGGTATGCATTTGCGCTGTGAAGACTGAAAACCGGTGGGCATTTTGCACACCACATACGCCTCTCCGGGCTTGCGTATGTCAATCCCTTTATATACATCCCTTATAGTAGTGAACATTTATGCATGTATGTGTAAATATCCGTACTTGTGCGGGTTTCCTCAAATTCCACAAATTGTGCACTAATAGCTCCCCCTTGTGGAGCATGTGCTGCAGATTCCCCTTTGAAAAAAAATAACCAATGAAAGTTTCTTAAAAGATATGCTGAACTGCGGATGTAAGGGGAGGCAGGGGATTGAGGGTTTCTATGGATTAAGGTTTTATTCACACTTCTTTACCCACATTTTTACTGTAGTTTATACACGATACAAGGGATGTCACAATGGCACCTTTTATTTACTGCTGTTTTTTTTTTTAAAAAGACACACTAAACATAAAAAAATAATATAGTGCTAAATGTAATATAAAGAAATGGATACTGCCTTTTGAAACATAAAAAAATAATGTAAACAGTGATGCATCACAGTGAAAACTAAAATAAACATTTACATTTATGGCATTTATCAGACGCTTTTATCCAAAGTGACTTCCATTCCCTAACTACAGGGGACAGTCTCTCCCTGGAGCAACTTGGGGTTAAGGGTCTTGCACAGGGACCCAGTGGTGGTGCTGGGTAGGATTCAAACCCGTGACCTCATGGTCCGGAGGAAGTTTCCTACCCACTGAGCTACCTCCACCCGTTTAGCCCAAGCGACTTCCATGAATGTAATTTCAGAACTTCCTTCCACCCCACATTTCACACACTGGAGACTGTGGAACTGAAATATCTTCTATACATCAGCCTTTCTTAAACTAAAGAGTGTTCCACAAAATCTGCTGGGGTCCACCCAAACCTTTAGCTTAGTTACTCTGACCAACGCCTGAGACTAAGATGAAATATTTATTTATTACACTTTTTTTATTAAACTGTACAGTTACAGTGAATATGATTATGGGCCTACAGCAAAGGAGTTTAAATGAATAATTTATACACCGTTTGTAACAATGTACATGTTTGGACATTTTTTATTGTTTGAAATGTAAATATTTAATCATAAATGTGTCTTGGTCATTTTAGACTTAAGTACAGAGTTGACGATTAAAACGTACAATTCATGCCCATTTGCGCTACTTTGGTAGCCCACTAGGGTACCATGTCTCCCCACACATCGGGGAAACACCGTCATGTGCAATGAGCTGATCTCCTTTGTGTGGTATGAAGCTAAATTGAATGCTTGTAGGAAGCCTTGGATCTGTGCCAATCAAGCCAGGCTTTCTGCATCTGGACTTTAATCGTATATGGAGCAAACTCGGCTGTTCCAGTGAACCAATCAGCTTTTAGCGTACTGTGGTGGAAGAGGTTTGGACAATCTCCAGACTTTCCCTTTTTTGTGGGCCCATTCTATTGAGTTTGACCTTGTAGGCCTTCGACTTTTCTATGCAAGTACTCTCAGAACTCTCAGTTGTTTAGTAGCAGCAGCGTCTTATCAGTAATATTTGCTGCCCCCTTATCATCCAGATGGTTCTGGTTATTTAGGGTTAGTTTTCATGATGTTGTTGGCCGACACCTTTGCAATACACGAAAATACACTAAAGGATATACTGGGGACAACTGTAAGGAAGATTCAGTGTAGATTCCACCTGCAGAAAAATGATTGCAGATACAATTTGCCTAGTCTGAATCAGATTCTTGATGGTTCTTTATGGAGTGATAGGAAGTAATACAAGACTAGAGAGGTTAGTTTGTTTGGATGAGAATTAACCCAATTTTGAATGTTTGTGTTTTTAACAGGGGCAAGATAAAGCGCATTGCATTTCAGTTTACCCCGTACAGCTGGGTGAAGTTTGAGTGGCGACCAGCATCTAACCTTCGTCGGTGGCTGGCAGTACTGGGCATCATTTTTATGGTAAGTGTGTGTGTCTACAGAAGAAGTGGTGATGACATCACTGATTTCTTTTATTTCTGCAGGTTTACTCATGAGCTGTTGGAGTGGGTTTAAACTAGGCATATTGCACTAGAAACATTACAAAATGGAAGTAGCTGTGCCCCTATTATAGTGCCCTCTCCGTGCTTCAGATTGCCTTCTGCATTGTAACCTACAGTTTGTAACACACACACACACACACACACACACAAAGAGAGAAAGTGATACCAGTGACGTTGGTAGCACACTGAATGAAAATGATCGCACACAATTTATTTATACACATTGCCACGTTTAAAAATTGTGCTTGATTTATGATCTATCAAACCAATAGCAGATTTTCACAGATGTAGGCTAGATAAGATTAGAATGATTAATGAGAATGTACAGGTCTGACCCAGATGAAAATGAGGTAAATCATTATGATTCAGGTGTGTAAAAACGTAATCGGGTCATTTCATTAATTCTACATGTCCTGTTTTTTTGCAGTTCCTTCTGGCTGAGTTAAATACATTCTATTTGAAGTTTGTGCTGTGGATGCCTCCAGAACATTACCTGGTGCTGCTGCGATTGGTCTTCTTCGTCAACGTGGGTGGAGTGGCCATGAGAGAAATCTACGACTTCATGGATGACCCGTCAGTCACATGCTCTAGTTTTTTTTTTTTTTGTTTCCTATTTGCCTGTAGTGACTCATTTCTTTTCATGCTTTCCACACCCTGAACAGGCATCTTCAGGGCCATAGTCCCGTACAGATTTGTGATTTTTCTGTTGTAACTTGATAATTAAATGTCGAGTCAATTTAGAGCAGTACAATCCCCAAACTACAGGACAACAGTGCTTCACTTGCCCACCCAGTCATGTGGGTTTCCAGGAATAACCCCCTTGTCATTAATTTATGACATAGATGGGATGTTGACATGTCTGTTTCAGTTAAATCGTTTAGTGGTTTGTCTGCTTTAATTTTTAAATTGAACTGTGCCTTTATACAAGATACTGTACTTTTGTATTCATGCTTTAGGAAATTCCATAAAAAGCTGGGTCAACAGGCATGGCTGGTGGCTGCCATCACAGTGACCGAGTTCCTGATTGTGGTGAAGTACGATCCCAACACCATTATGCTACCAATCCCCTTTTTCATCACACAGTGCTGGATTCTGGGTATCCTCCTCATCTTCACATGGACACTGTGGCGCTTCTTTATCCGGTAAGTCAGGCGCAATGAGAGATGATGTACAATGTTGTTTTATTTAGCGTTCTCCTTTTCTGGCAAATGCACCTGATAGAAGGAGCACAGCCGCACGCACATGTCCATAAAATGCGAAGACATGTTTGGATCGCTTCCTGTTATCCCGGTGTTTGTAGGAAGTTATAAAATGGGTACTTTTTTCCCCATGTAGTCGTTGTGCTTGTTTGTGTGTGTCTGATTTTCTTTGGCTGTTTTTGTGCACTGTGCTGCTGTTGTGTGCTGCGGTGGGTGTGCTGAGCTGATAGTGTCTCTCTCTCCCCTGTGTGTGTCAGCGGTAATGTCCATGTGCAGTGAGAGAGAGGTAGGTGTAGAGTGAGAGCTAATTGCTGTGCTGACATCACCTTCATCTATCATCACCTTCATCTGACTGTTCCTCCACCTGCATGCCATCTCTACCGTCATCTGTACAATCCTTTGGCCTTCTTTCTGTTACTTTCTGCTCATTTCCTTCTTTCTTTCTTTCTCTCTCTCTCTAGCAAATTCATATATATACTGATCCTTTCCTGTAGAAGAAGTGGCAGTTGTGCACTTTGTTTGAAAACCAGTTTTCACTCCCACTACCGATCAGTCAGGCTATTGCCTCTTAGTAAGTCTGACAACCAGTCAGATAAAAGCCCACCCAGCCTGCCCTACATGGCACAACCCCATTTCCACCCCATGGCCACGGCTTTGTTACCCCGACACGAGGCCTTGGGCAGAAATGGCTGTGTTACAGGAAGTGTATGTGTATGTACACAAGTGATACCATCTCTTGTGTTTACAGTGATATCACACTCCGTTACAAAGAGACACGAAGGCGCAAACAGGAGAATTCAGCAGAGAGGGAGAGGCCCTCTGGCAACGGCAGCAACAACCCTGTCACTGTCTCGGGCCGCAGCAAACTCAATGGCAACACAGACACTGTACGGCAACGGAAGCCCTGAGGAAAGAGAACGGTGTAACATGGTGTGACGCATGCACTCCAAAGCACCCTTTGAGTGTGTGTGTGTGTGTGTGTGTGTGTGTGTGTGTGTGTGTGTGTGTGTGTGTGTGTGTGTGTGTGTGTGT
>JBBPDC010000129.1:18968449-18983775 GCA_037974485.1 Hemigrammopetersius urotaenia
TATACATATATATACATATATACACACACAGTATGTGTGTATATATGTATACACAGCGGTGGCAGTAATACACTGAAAAGTTGTCAAAACCACCAAAAGTGGGTCCAGAGGGAATCCTAGAGAGAGTCGGCCCTCCGGATCATTCTGTCCCCAGCAGAGATGCTGCTGCCATAAAGATAGCTGAGGCCATAAGAGGTCTTTAGGAGCGGCCCTACACTCCAAAAGACCCGAGCCTCCACATCAGGTACAGCCTGCTCTGCCCTTTTCTGTAGAGAGTCCAGTCCAGTTTATTGTTTATTGTACCTGTAGCTCTCCCTGGATGTTCAGTGGCTGCAGTGGAGGATGTTTGTGCCTGCGGAAGCAGAAGTGAGATAGTCAGAGTATACAGGAGAGTATACAGGATTATAAGGTAAAGAGAGAAGTGGCGAAGTTATATGAAAGGTTAGACACAAAGGAGGGACAAAAGTAGCTATTGAGACCAAGCTGGGAAAGATATTCAGCAGCTTAGGGTGGTGAAAGACAGCAATGGAAATGTACTCACAGGCAGGGAGAGTGTGTTGATCAGATGGAGGGAGTACTTTGAGGGACTAATGAATGAGGAAATGAGAGTGAGCGAAAGAGAAGGCTGAAGGATGTGGAGATACTGATTAAGGAAGTATAGAGGATTAGCAAAAAAGAAGTAAGGACAGGTAAGAATAGGGTAAGGAATGGAAAGGCTGTTGGTCCAGATGACATACCTGGGGAGGCTTGGAGGTGTTTAGGAAAGATGGAAGTGGTATTTTTGACCAAATAGTTTAATGAAGTCTTGGAAAGTGAGAGAATGCTTGAGGAGTGCCTGAGCATAGGTCAGAAGGAGTTGCACTGTGTCTTTGTGGACTTGGAGAAAGAATATGACATTGTGCCCAGGGAAGGGTTGTGGTATTGTATGAGGAAGTCAGAAGTGGCGGGGAAGTATGTGAGAGTGGTAGGAGTAATTCATGTGTTCAAAGTGGATGTGGGTTCACACTGAGGATGAGCCCTGAGTTGTTTGCTATGGTGATGGACAAGATCAGAAAGGAGTCCCGATGGACAATGATATTTGCAGATGACATTGTGATCTGTAGTGAGAGTAGAGGAGACCCTGGTGCAATGGAGATATGCCCTGGACACGAGGGTAATGAAGGTCCGTAGGACTAAGAAAGAATACCTGGGTGTGAATGAGAGGGAGGACAGTGGAATGCTGTGGATGGACAATGGAATGGTGTGGATGGAAAGGAGTAGAGCTGGGGAAGGTGGAAAAGGTCAATTACTTGGGGTCAAAGTCCAGATTAATGGAAAGTGTGAAAGAGAGGTGAAGAAGAGTGCAGGCAGGTCCCAGCAGGAGGATGCTGAGGAGATACTGAGTGTGTTCGGAGGAGGATGCTGAGGAGAGACTGAGTGTGTTCGGAGGAGGATGCTGAGGAGAGACTGAGTGTGTTGGGAGGAGGATGTTGAAGAGAGACTGAGTGTGTTGGGAGGAGGATGCTGAGGAGAGACTGAGTGTGTTGGGAGGAGGATGCTGAGGAGAGACTGAGTGTGTTGGGAGGAGGATGCTTAAGATGGACTCATTGGGAGCATCCAAAAGTAGAAGTAGGAGAACAGTAGTAACAAAAACATTTTTTAAATGTGCTGTTATTATTATTATTATTATTATTATTATTACAAAGGTCAGCAAAAATTGTTTTTGTAATCATCAGAAACCACAACACACTTTACCAAACCAGTTTTTTATGCTGATTTCAGATCTGCTTTTGTTTTTTTCAATTACATCAACTTTTTGAATTATGAGTAATATTAGATTTGCAATAGACTTGCATGCAGTTTTTATTAAACCGCATGCACCAATCAAGAACTGTTTCAATATTTTCAGTGCAGAGTCAGATAGGTGCACACTGTGGCATAGCTATAATGATCAGCGTCAGTCAGCTACCACTGTTTCTTCAAAAACACCCAGCATATGATTATTATATGCTAATTATACCAATTATACCAAACAGGGAAAAACTAAACACAGATTTAAAATCAGTGTGAAAAACACTATAACACACACATAAGCTCATCTCTGATGATTTTGATCTGTTGACCTGTGTTATTATTATTATTACAACTGAAAGGGGTATGGTGGTCCTTCAGAATATTCAGTGGATGGCCGTGAATGACTGTTTAAATGTCCTCGGTGACTCATAATGAAGAGACTGCAGAAGTACTGAGAAGGTGCAGAACATACAGTGTGGTCCAAATTATGGCAGGAAATGTATAATAACAGAAGTTTACAGGAATGTAAAATCAAATATAAAGAAAGCATACCCAAAAGGTATGTGCACTTTATATCAAAATAACTGGAATGAATTCAAATATACATAAAATCCTTTGGTATCTAGAAACTATCTGCTGTGCACTGAATGGATGTAGCTCCTTATACATTAGCCATCACGGCACATTTAGGAATCTGACCAAAACTTTCAAGATGATCTAATATAGATTTTAATACAAGATTTTACCGTCAAAACATACCTTTAACAAAAGCTGCAACGAGATGAAATACTCTTCTGTAAGAGGAGCCATCTTGCGCTCTCTGTCACATGATCTCCTGGGGTTGAAGCAAAGAGTGCTGATCTTCATATCATCTTCCAACACAGTGAACCGCACACATGATATGTTAATCGCATCGATGCGTGCGGTGGCTACGTCAGGCACTACTACTCAACACATGCAAGAATTTGAAAATAGTTGCCTTAAAACGATAACAAAACGTATAACTTGTCATCACAAGACTTGACTCATAATGGTTCCATAACCTCCACATCGCATTCTGTTAAAATTAATTAGATTATTAGAAAGTGTGTTGGGTTTTGTTTTGGGCTATTGTTATGCTCTAAATAATTATGTATTTTCTTATGGTGGTCGTTTTAGGGGTTTAAATGATAACTATATGATATATTTTTATTAGGAACTTGCGTTGGGATGACTATAAGGGAAATTAAGGTGTACCTAACTTTGTTAGTGTGGGGGATGTTCAGTCCTCTCTCTCTCCAGTCTGCAGTGGGGGGCGCTGTGAGCTCGTGATCGTAGAAGAGCAGGAGGAGTTGTGAGGCGGAGCTCGCGCGCCCTGTTCCTTCCTTTTCTACAGTGGCCGTCAGAGAGACACCATGAAGGCGTCGGGCACGGTACGCAAAAATCACTTTTAACCCCAGAATTTTGATGCGAGTCTTCTGATTTTGTGTTACAGAGCTCCGTAAGACACAAAACTACTGACAATTAGTTACTATAACAGCTCACATTAGGTGTAAAAGTGCTAAATCCTGTTATTTTCACGGGACCGCTCTGTCTACAACATGGCGTCCGACAGTGCGTGTGGAAACCATGCGGCGTGTCCGGCAGCTTTGTACATTAGGCTTGTGGAAATGTTTGTCAAACTGAGGAACACCAAGTCTTAGAGATGTTTATCTTGTTAAATAGTATTTCCGCTGCAGAAACAGGGTCTAATGGTGCGCTTAGGGAGTTGGTGTGTTGGCAAACAAGCCGTCAGCTATATTCGGGATAAACACAGCAGGATTTACGTTTCTGTACTTTCTGAGTTACTGATTGCGGAGATGAAACATTATTCGTTTTATGGAGGTCGTAATAGTGCTTCAACCGTCACGATTACAGACTAAACAGTACCTGGGCTCAGATACATCACTAGCTCAGTTGATTATTTTAAATCGGACTTAGAACTACAAGTTCTGTTGAGCATTTCTATTCCCTACATGTAAAACATCGCCAAACATCTTAATCTGAAAGCTTTTTTTTAATGAGAGGATTAGAGCAGTCTTCATCTCTTTAGTTTGTAACCCAGCAGACATGGCACTAGTCTGGAGTAACAAAAATGGCACTGATGGATGTCAAGATTTCTTCATAGCGTTGCCAAGCTAAAACATCATTGAAGCCAATAACCTGCACACAAACCCAAAGGTCATTATTTTTTATGTATAATGTTCTTGCTATGTGTGCACAAAGAAAAACCAAAGGACCTTGTCGCCTTTCATAAGCTGTTTTGTGCCAATGGAAGTGAATTCAAGGTTCTACACCCTCCGTCATGTCTTGTTTAGTCAGACTACATTTGAGTTTATGTTTCAGTCTTGTCATAAGCTCTTGAGGATATTTTTTGAGACTACAGACGAAACAGTAACTGGGCTCAGCTGCATCACTATAGTTCACTTGATTAGTTTAAATTGGACTTAGATCCACAAGTTCTGTTGGACATTTCTGTTCCCTACAAGTGAAACTTATTGCAAAACATGAGAATGTTGTGCTGATGAGGTCAAATTGTTGGAGGGTGTTTAGAGCGGTCATCGCTTTAGTTTGTAATTCATAAGGGAAGACTGAAGTCAACCGTTTAGTTTTAGAAAATGTTGGCAGCTTCCTCTTGATAACAGCTCTCCTCACTGCAAGTCTGGATATTATTGAAATGAATGAATTACATATTTTTTTTCTCTTTCCCAATAGCTTAGGGAATATAAAGTTGTTGGGCGCCTGCTGCCCTCTACCAAGAATCCAAATCCTCCTCTGTATCGCATGAGGATCTTCGCCCCTAACCATGTGGTGGCCAAGTCTCGCTTCTGGTACTTTGTCTCTCAGCTGAGGAAGATGAAGAAGGCTTCTGGAGAGACTGTGTACTGTGGCCTGGTAAGAAGACCACTAAAGATTCCTTGCTTTATGAAAGATGAGATGTTCGTGTCTTAATACTGCATCAGGTGTCGTTTGCTGTTAAATTTGTAAATGGCTTTAGAGGCTTTCAGGCGTGTAGACGTTGACAAGTTTTTCATTTAAATTGTGTAGCTGCTTCTGATATGTAAATGTGTCATAAAAATATGCTTTACCAAAAAAAGCAGATCTGACTTTTCTTTTTATTTCAAGGTTCATGAGAAGTCTCCACTGAAGGTAAAGAACTTTGGCATCTGGCTGCGTTATGACTCCCGCAGTGGCACCCACAACATGTACCGCGAGTACCGAGACCTCACCACCTCTGGAGCGGTCACTCAGTGCTGTGAGTATCTGCAGACATGACACTGCTGTACTAGTCTGGAGTCTCCAAAACAGCACTGATGGATGTTAAGATTTCATCATAGTTTTGCCAAACTAAAACGTCATTCTTGAAATAACCTGCACACAAACCCAAAGGTCATTATTTATTATGTATAATGTTCTTGCTATGTGTGCACAAAGAAAAACCAAAGGACCTTGTCGCCTTTCATAAGCCTTTCTTTGCCAATGGAAGTGAAATCAAGGTTCAACACAAACCGTCATGTCCTGTTTAGTCAAACTACATTGCAGTTGATTTTCCAGTCGTCATAAGAAAAAATCAGTTGGTGCGCATTGTCTCAGTACATAAAAGGGCCAATCAGACTCATTTTTTTTAACATCCTATTTCTTCCAGTTGCCTGTCATTTAAGAACCCTTCTTTTGATTTTCAGACCGGGACATGGGAGCTCGTCACCGCGCCCGTGCTCATGCTATTCAGATCATGAAGGTGCAGGTGATCCCAGCCAACAAATGTCGCAGACCTGCCATCAAGCAGTTCCATGTAAGTTTTTTTTGTTTTTTTTTTGGGTTAGTGTCCAGCTCTGCAAAGTCTGCTTATGTAGGGATTAAGTAAAACAAAAGTGATCAGTGTTTACACAGATGCCAGGCCTTTGTTTCTGTAAGTGCTCACAACTGTTAAGTTTTGATTTGTTAAGCACATACAACCAGCAGGTCTCTCACTGGACTGGTCTTGTGACCTGCTCTAGTTAAAAGCCTGCAAGACTAAAAAGCCAGATTCCTCTTCCAGATCAAGTCTGTTGTCTTCCAGTCTGGCGGCTTTGAAAACTGGCAACAACTAGTCACACAAACTTGTAGCTTGTAAATGACTATGAACCATTGTGTAATATGCCTGTGTCTGTTCAACAGGACTCCAAGATCAAGTTCCCCCTGCCCCACAGGGTTCTTCGCCAGCAGCACAAGCCCCGCTTCACCACCAGGAGACCAAACACTTTCTTCTAAATTGTACGTTTATGCTGTTCAGTTTACTGGGGAATTAAAAAAAAGGTTACTAAAATTCCTCGTCTGATTATTTTTTGGGCAAATCTGGTTGGTCATACTAGGACTACTGTTTTAATCCCCCCAAAAATGTAGTAATTGAGTCATTTTAAGCACAGTGTAACCCAAGTTATGCAAAAAATATCCAGATCACTTTAACATGTTGGATAGAACTGATGGATGCTGAAAAGAGGGGCAACAAAAATGGCACGTTTTCAGTCTTGCATTGCTGCTGAAATTAATTCAAAAGTTAAATTGGGTTACTTGAAGGGTTTTTAATGTGTCTATGAATCCCAGATAGCATTCAGGAAAACCAGGACTACTTTTGAATGGAGATTCTCCATGTAGAATGTTGTGATTAAGATTAGCCTTAATCCCTGGAAATGAACCCTTCATGTGTATTAGATAAATAACCATAAGAAGTGACATGTCGAGGATTATCAAGGAATAATTAAGGTGCAAAGATATCTAGCCTGCAAATCCCCAGTGAAAACTGATCTCCACCTTTTAAAATCAGTAACTTGTTTCCTGAGAAGCAGTCATTGTAACTGCATTTCTATTAGATGTAGGAATTACTTCATGTTGTGGAGGAATTTGAGGCCACTCTTTCCTAAACTGCATTAAATCAGAATTTTCTTTAGTAGTTTAAGACGCAGGCAAAGCAAATCTGTTGAACCAGCTTTAATTCTTCAAAATGTCACTTTTTATTTATTCTGTGCAACAGCCAGATAAACTTAAGTGAGGTTTTCATTCAACACAGCTGTCCTCAATTTTGACAATATTTTAAAACATTTGGTTACTTTACTTGATTAACTAAGGGGGCAATAACTTTTACACAGGGGTGAGTTGCACTTTTGTTGACTACTTACGTGGGATTTAAATTTCAAAATTTGATTTAAAAATGTTTTCTTTTAAAGAGAAAATGTCATTTTTCATGGCTATATGCATAAAGTAGATTGTATTCTCACGATGCAGTAATGGTTCATTCCGGCACTATTCAGGGTTAATGAATGGATTTAGTCTCTTGTCCAAGTGCTGTTCGAAAGCAGGGCAGCTGCAAAATTATGGTGTAGTTAATTATAACGTAAATGGTGCAATGCATTGAAATGGAAAAGTGTTTGAGAATCTATAAGTAGCAGATCATACAAAGCTACGAAGATCATGAAGCTGAAACATTTTTAAAAAATTAAAATCACTTTTAAGAATTTTAATCATCTGCTAATTTTGGAATATTAGCACAAAATTCAAATGGCTTTATTTTACACTTGTCAATTCAATCTGAGTAATTAGAAAATACATTTTGCAACTGGCAATTCAAAGTGAAAAGTGCTGAAACCTTAATTTATTTCAAAATATTTTGTGTTTTTAAAAAAAATGGAATCATTCACTGAATTGCATTTCACCATATTGCCTTGGGGTTTGTGCCACTATTCATTTAGCAATTGTCAATTCAATATTCAATCTGAGCATGTGATTTGAAAATACATTGCATGGCATCTTCAGTCTTGTATACTCTATAGCCAAAAACAATCTCCAATTAATTGGGTAATTTCATTTGTATGGAGAGAGACTGAATATCAACCAAAAATAAAGAAAAGGCATGCTACATAAAAGTAAGGAACTGATTTGATTGAGTGAAATAAGTATTTGATTCCCCACAACCCAGACTGGCTGTGTTCTTATGTTGCACACAGATTAAAACCAGTCTATCAATTACATACTGCTGGTCTTAACTCCTTATGTGTATAAAGCACACCTGTCTACAGAATCAGTTTCTTCATTCCAACCTCTCCCCCACCGTGGGCAAGACCAAAGAGCTGTTAAAGGATATCAGGGACGAGACAGTAGACCTGCACGAGGCTGGAATGGGTTACAGGACCATCAGCAAGAAGTTTGGTGAGAAAGTGACAACTGGTGGTGAGATTATTCAGAAATGAAAAAAACAAAATAACCATCATTTGCCCTCAGTATCTTGCCTCATGGCATGAGGATGATCATGAGAAAGGTGAGGGATCAGCCCAGAACTACATGGGAGGAGCTTGTTCATCATATCAAGATTTCAATCCATCATAATGGGGGGTGTTGGTGTGGGTGAACCAGCTTTGGGGGGGCCCAGCTTGCAAAAGGTTGAGAACCACTGATCTAAATGATCCAGAGAAGGCTTAGGAGAAAGTGAACAGCTTTAACTTAGTTTTTAAGAACTGCTGACATTTCTCCTAATTTCCAAATTAAAATATTGTTCTTAAAAGCATCATTTTAAAGTAAATGACAAGCCATCAGAATAAGAGAAATTACACAGTGTTTGCAGTACTTTAATAATTCAAGATAAATAAATCTCTTGTTCACTCAAACAAAAATAGCAGTAATGACCTTTGACAAACTTCTTGTAGTGTTTTACCATCCAACTGGTCACACTGTGAGAGAGTTGATTACAGCAGTGTTTTATACTTTTCCTCATGAAGTAAGATGTGATTCAGGTGATCACTATTCAGTACCTCATAAAGCAGAGCGGGGTGTTTGGCGTGGAATGGTTGTCAATGGTCTGATTTAAAAAAAAAATGCAGCTCTCTTATTTTTTTCTGAAGCTGTATGTGTATATGTAGGTATACACTGTTAAATATACATTGTAAAATCTCTATTTAAATATGTAAAAATATAGAACGGGTCCCATTATTCTAAAACCTCCTGATCCGTGATCTACACCAGGCAGCGTTTTACTTTCATTGACAAACTGGATTTTTAAAAAATACAGCATTGCACCACAAGATGGCAGTGTTTGACTAAAATAGCAGTCATGTTGTTTGAGGATGGGGTATGTTTGAGAACTTGGAATGTGACTTTAGAAAAATTATATATAATGACTAAATATACAATATGACTAAATATACAAAATTAAACAAAAAAGAATATATAAAAATAACATATTACAGTAAATAGTGATTTCATGTATATCAGTATTATGGTTTGACTCAATCAATATAGTGGAATTATAGCTCACAGAAGTCTTAGATCCCGAAGTTACCAAAAGTATATTTCCCTGATACAGTCCAAAAATGTTTTCTGAGCTCAGCTTTGCTATTTGAATGAGAATCAAGTTCACAACACACACCTCATGATGTGATTCACTGGACTACACCGAGATATGCCTTTGCTTACTAATAGCTACATAAGAAGAGAATGAAAGTAGAACCATTCACAGACATCAGACAGAACAGAGCAGTTTGCCATGAGATAAAAGGTGTCTACATGTGACAATATGCAACAAAACATCCAAAACCTGACAGAACTGTAAGAGCTACTTACAAGACGCAGTAATTCTATTGGTCCCTTTGGTCAGATCTATCAAAAGCAAGAATTTCACATTATCACTGTCCGAAAAACACATGCATCTCCATTTTATTTTAATTTTCTTCACAATTTCTCCAAACGGCAGCTGTCCTTTACGATGTATGAAACTCTCAGGATGAATGAACCAATAGAAATGCTACATTAGTTGCAATTTACTAATTGGGAAGAGAAGTAAAGAATGCTTTGGCCTTCTCCTGTAAAGTGGTCATTTTGGAGTTTGTTTTTGAACAGCGACAATATTTTCACATTACTGATTCTATTTTATGACCGTATTAAATACAGTGATCTAATAGGCTTGTTTAATGAAGTCTTTAGTAGAAAACCAATGTGGTGGGACACCTGGTGAGCAGTGCGTGAGGACCCACAGCCTTCTGCTTACAGGGGCAACTTTCTAACCACTAGGCCACCAGTCACCCCATAGTCTTATTGGGGGTGAGAATCAAACCCTGGTTCGATTATCTGGGTAAGACTGATATTCAATTGGATGAAAAACATGAACCCACACTTAATATTTTAGATCATACATAAGATCACTTTACTGTCATTTCTGAAATAATACAATAAAAATAACATTTACATCACTTTCCCACTTACTCTAAAAGTTAGCCCAGACATATTTGATGTCTAGACCGCTTCTTTAGTTTTGTACTAGAGCTTTGTAAGCAGTGTAACATACAGCTGCCAGGTTGGAATCAATCAATGCAGTTACAAATGACCAAATATTTCACATTAGCATGCATGATGCTAACTATCAGCTATAGGTTTCATAAGCTAATTGTTAAAAGGAGCATACAACAGAACATGAGGTATGTCTTGGCCGATTTTAAAGTCGTCAGTTGAATTTCTTGGCCTTATAGACGTGGTAAAGTGTCTCTCCTAGGTAAACAGAGTTAGTAGCTCCTGAGTTGGAACAATATTAATTAGAGGAGCCGACCAACTTGCTAAGTCTATGTAAGCAAATACATCAAGCCGCTCCCCAGCAGCGCTGCAGGTTGAAGGTTTGGTTTCTAATGGGGAGAATATGAGCTGTTTCTGACCACTGTCTGGTCAGGGTGGGTGGTAGATTTTTTTTTGTGGGTACTAGTGGGGTGCAGTGTGTGTGTGAATTCCCTGTGGGCACCACGCTTTCCAGGAACCCTCGCAGAGCATGGGGCATGAGCCTGAGCCCCAAAGCCACAGAATCCACAGCATATAAAGGCTCTTAGTTCAGACAGCTGGCTGGCAGCTACAGCAAAGCATGATGGCTGTGTTTGATTTGGTGTGTGTGTGTGTGTGTGTGTGTGTGTGTGTGTGTGTGTCTGTGTGTGTTTGTGATGGTTGGGGCGAGAAGCAAGTTATCATGTCACACACACTATGACTTTTTAAATTCCAGGGACCGAAATGGGCAGAAAAGCAGTGAAACTGTATGAGCTTTGAACACCAGATCTGAAATACATATAGAAGGCAATAGAATTATTGTTTAACTTTATATTAGATAGTTATTATATATCATGAGAACATAATTAAAGGGGATTCCACCATTTTTTCTCCAGAATATCTTCATAATCAACATTTCAGGCCAAGGCCTTCCCAAAACTATTATAAAACAACATGTCAGAGAGAGCATGTTTCATATAAAACCTTTCTGCAAAGTAACCTTTAGAGGTATTAATGTCTGATTCCTATCAACAATACTGTCTAACTTGGCAAGCATCACTAGAAACAAGCAGAAACTTTACATTAACACTGGAAATGCTTTTCCTAGATTTATATCAGTCCTACTTTTTAACAAATTATACCAGTGACTCTATCATTTCGTTTTAAGAGAGAGATAATTAAACATGATGTATGCACTGCATAGGACCTTGGAGGGCTAATTGGTCATTATAGGAATCTTTTATGTGAGTGGGCTCTTACTGACCAGCTGGTTTGGTGCGGGTGGCCTTCCTTTGCTGGAGGATTTCTCTGTGTTAACTATAACACGGATTACAGCAGTAAGAAGTGTCCGCTTAAGCAATGTCAACTTGGGAACATCTTTTATGATACACAGAATTAAAACTGCCCTGTAGAAGATAAAAAAGGTTCAGATGTACTGGGTCACTTTTGAAACGTTCCTGACCTCATTCTTGCTGTAGCCTTTTCAGTCTGAAAGGTTTCTTAGATATTAAAAACAATGTTATTTTGACACAAAAATGTCCCTGGTGGTCAGCAGAAAGTGTGCCGGCCAAAAGCAATCGGAACTATCAGCAACATGGCAGCGCCGAGCGTCTTTCCCGCACCCTACCTGAGCGAGATCCTGCTTAGCAAGCAGCTTTCGGCCCACGGCGGCCATTTTGATTGATTGGATTTTAAGTTGCCCAGTTTTCAGGAGAGCGTCTCGCAGAGGATAAAAAAAGCACAGACCCGGGTCTTAGGACTCTCACTGTGGTATTTGTTTAACACCCGGTCCAAGCAAACACTTGCCTAACTTCTATGTTTTTAGGCCTTTTACTTAAAACCTCCTATGAATCACTGCACCAGAGCCAATGTCTCCCAGCAGTCCAAGACCAGAGAGAGAAAATCAACATGGGAAAGCAAAGCCTGGTATGTTGTACTGAAGAGAGGCCTTCAAAGAAGTCAAAAAACTCTCCAAAGAATTCTCCAGATAACCTGTTACCTGTTTAAAATAGCCAAGTCTATTGGGAAAGGTGTTTATACTGGCTTATACTGCATTTTAGTCAATTAAGTCATAAATCCATAAGATTACATACTAGAGAATGCAGTAGTTTTCTGCACAAGAATGGAGTATTGAAACCTCGCTGAGCACTAGGGCTTCTCCACAAGATCTGAAGGATAAAAGTGCTTTCTGAGAGGACAATTTAAAGCAATTTAATTTCGTTCTGAGACAGTGCTGCTCTCTTTTTTTCTCTACCTAGGTTACATGAGACACTGAAAGGGTAAAGGGTAGCACTGCTCCCTTCAAATCACTGCACCTAACAGAAACTTACATCTAGTGCAACAGTTTTCAGGGCAGCCAGTGGCCTAGTGGTCAGGGCGTTGCCCTGCGATCAGAAGGTAGTGGGTTTGAATCCCAGGACTGCTAGAGGCACCACTGAAGTTGAGGCCAATGCTTGCTATAAACCTGCATTAGGGCTTATAAAGAAATTATCATAGCTATAGGTTTTGGATTTTACTTTAGATGCTTTTGGTCTTAGCATTTAATGTAAGAATTTTATTATTTGAAATATGAAATGAATCGTAAAGAACGCACTTGAGTGAGTTGAGTTACTGATAGCAAAATAGTCCAGGTGATGAACCAACAGACAAAATGAAGAGATCTAGGTATAAATGGTTCAAATGGAAAAGAGAAACAAAGGGACTCTTATTCCAATTACTGATCCATCAACACTTTGTTTAAATGCATCTAGCTATAGTAAAATTAACTACATCTACATCTGACAACAGCATTTCATATTTTCTTGTTTAATAATCATACTTAAAGGCATTCATGCAATATTTTTGGATTCCTACTGGAATGCAGTGCATTAGGGAGTCATTTATTTGGGTCAGTGCCCACGACTCAGTCATCATTTCCCAATAAACCTACTATTTTTTATATGCTTCTATAATGGAAAGCAGCAAAGATCGAAGAGGAATTAAAGTTTGTGTATTGCAAAGATGCACACAGTGTAAAAGGCATTCATTTTCATAGGGGGTTTGCATGGATCAGGTGCTGCATGTAACAGAAAGATAAATCAGCTGACAGGTTTTGTGAACAACCTCACGTTTGGTCATTTGCAGTAAATGTGGTTCTCCTCTTGTTTCTCTCTTGAATGTGTGGCTCCTTTCACCCCTTATGTTCCTTAGTCTCCGAAAGCATTAGAAAGTATTAAATTTGTGTCACTGGGGTGGAACCCTCAAGGGTACATCTTTGGCACCTTTTAGGAACATTTTGTTTTCCTCTGTTGAATGGATGTGTGGGTGCCCCTCTAATGATGTAGTTCTGGCGCTGGCCTTATTGTTCTGGCATCGCCTTAATATCAGTTCACTGGAGCTAGACATTAAAAGCAACAAGTATGTGGATGTGTGAACCTCGCCAGATCAGACAGACACCAGACGTCTACTGCACTGTGTTCCCTCAGTGTTTGTTGTGGGTTTAGACAAGGATGGGGATATTCCTATTTATAACACGCCCTATTTCTTTCTGTCCTTTATTAGCACTCTTTGTGCAGTCTGACTCTGGATTAAGGTCAGAACGCTGTAACACTGGCGTCCAGGTTCAGCATGAATGCAGAAGCTTGGGCGCCAACAGTATGTGATAATGGGTGAGTATTTTACCATAGCCACATTTATTACCAATGCTCATGTGTCCTTAAAATGTCTCATTTTGTTCCAGTGTTGGAGTGTGCATAAAAGGGACTCTGCGAGTTTCTGGCCAAAATCCCCCCCCCCCCCCTTACACTCTGAAATAAAGCAGCCATTATCAGGAGTCTAGCTCACGGCCTACTGGGTGGTGAGGGAGCTGAATACAGTAGTTTCTGTATGTTCATTGAGTTCAAATTGACCCTTTTTCCTCCAAAGATCCAGCAGTCTTTCCACAAATGGATTTTTGATCCATTAAGAAAAAAAAGGAGAGAAAGGAGGCCCTGCCTTTCAGGTTGACAGCAGGGGAATTCTGGGATGTGTTGCCAAGGGCGACCACAGGATGAACAGGGGGAGAGTCAGCCTCTCCGGATCCTCGCGCCAAAGCACCGCTAAAATATATCTGCCTCCTGATTTTCACAGACAAGCGGGAGGGAAAGAAAGTGCAGCAGAGCACACTGTAGCTTATTTTAATGTTCTAGGTGTCCAAAGTGCACTGCAAGCGTTTTCAGAACATTTTCTGGTAGAGCACATCTCCGGACTGTCTCTGAATGCTGTAAAACCAGAGGTGTCAAATAACAGGAATGTGTGAGGTCAGGTCTAACTACTAGTTTTAATCACCATTCATATTTAAACTATACATTGTTTACTGTATGGTACCTCAGAGCCTGGAATTAGTTTACCTCTCTTTTTTACACCTTTGCACTTAACTATAAACAAACTGACAGTGATAAATTATTTAAGCTTTCATCTCTCTTAAAGCAGTAGAGCAGCCGGTGAAATATAGATGAATTGTTGGATGAAATATACCCCCTGAATTAAAACAGAAACTGAGAGGACTATTCACGCTCTAGCAAGTATAATTCAATATTTTATTTGCAGTGCAGAGTGTGAGTAGTATATTAGTGAACTGTTTATAGACAATGACACAGTCTGCATGCAAATTACAAAGCAAGCAAATACATAGACATATCGGGAAACCAATGCATAATGTACTTTACCTTTGCTGCCTCAGATGCTGATCTCACATCTCAGCAAAATGAACTCAAGAAAAAGATGATTAGAGATATTTAGGGAACATTTCCCCAGGGGTTCTGCACAATGCCATAGAAATTTCCCTAAAAAACCTTTCAGGGTGGTCGAGAATAATTATTATAGAGAATTGTTATTATTTAATGACACAAGAGAAAGAAGGACATATTTAAGTTTAAAAAACATTTATAAAGATTTTTGCATGAACCCTTTAAATTTGTAAAGAGCTTTTAGATTATTTGAAGACAATTTTAATTTTTTTGGTGTCTCTGGTTCTTCTATAGCAGGGGTCCACAATCCTGGTCCTGGAGTGTGTTTCAGGAGAAGAACTACAAAAGTGCTGGACCCCGGCCCTCCAGTACTGGAGTGGAGCACTCCTGTTCTAGCATTATTCAGAGAACCCTTTGTGGCACCTTTACAATAAGAACTTTTAAGTAAAATTTGGATGTGTTAGTGCTTTAAATCAGTGGTCCCCAACCCCCGGGCATTTTTTCTGTGCAGCCCGCGGACCGGTACCACACGAAACACGGCCCGGTACCGGTCCGCGG
>JBBPDC010000129.1:18990834-19011895 GCA_037974485.1 Hemigrammopetersius urotaenia
TTGAAATATTCATTTATCGGCCATTATAAATGCCGATAACGATAGTTTGGAAAATGCCTAATATCAGCCTGCCGATATATCGGTCGGGCTCTAGTTTCTACAAGTCTCTTCAAGTTCACCACGCTTTAAGCTGTCTGGCTGGTTTATCTCCACCAGTTTGACTCCGCCTTACATCCGATGTCTTATCTGTCAAGATAGGGCTATGTTGCTCTGGCTACTGTAATAAACATTGTGCTGAAATCCGTAGGTCGAGGGTGTGTTCTATGTCAACGACGCTTTGGAGAAGTTGATGTTTGAGGAATTGAGGAATGCCTGCCGTGGAGGAGGTACCATTAGTTCTCAAAGCATCCATCTATGATAACTGTCAGACAAGCATATGATGTTTGACTCCCTTTTTGTGCCCACAGGCTTTGGGGGATTTTTGCCTGCTATGAAGCAAATTGGGAACGTGGCAGCCCTGCCTGGAATTGTGCATGTGAGCATATGGTTTGTTGTAGACACTTTTAATATATGTGTATATTCTAAAGATTATGATGAGATGAGGTTAGCTGCTGGTTTTTATTCTGTGTTATTTAAGTAATTGAATTTTCCAAAGAAATCTATAGGCCTGCCTGATGTCCACTCTGGATATGGCTTTGCGATTGGAAACATGGCAGCTTTTGACATGAGTGACCCCACGGCAGTTGTCTCCCCAGGCAAGTGAAGCTCCAAATATTTTCCTTAAAGGAAGATTACAGCATTTTGGCTTTGGGTTATATAAGTGATTTTGTGCGCAGGCGGTGTCGGGTTTGACATTAACTGTGGTGTGCGCCTGCTGAGGACTAACCTGGATGAAGGAGATGTGCAGCCGGTGAAGGAGCAGCTGGCCCAGGCGCTGTTTGACCACATCCCTGTAGGAGTGGGATCCAAAGGCGTTATTCCCATGAGTGCCAAGTAAACACTAACTGTACCGTTTACACACTTGAGAAGCTTTATAAGAGAAAACACCCTACAGATCGTCCTAGATCTTGTTTCTTGTCCCAGGTTTGAGTTTAACTGATAACATGCTAGCCTATGCCACACTGTCAAGCGAAAGGAAACTTGAACTTCATGTAAATGTAGGCTATTCTGTGAAATGTAGGCTCTTGTATGTTGAATTAGTTCATATACTTTGCATATAGCTTAACAATACATTTTTGCCTGTGTTTAGTGTGGCGTTACATTTGGTGTGGAGACCTGGTAATCACTAAATACAGCAATAGCTTGGTTTACTTGAAATATTTATGATCCCTTGTATGCTCTAGTGGTATTCAAAGCTGTCCTTGATCACCTCCACGTGGTCCTCATTTTTCATCCGTCCCTGACTGTCGAGTATTTGTGATCTATAGCATGTTACATTTCCTCTGCATTAAATGACAGTAAGGAGAATATCGTGAACTGAAGTAATTGTTGAATGTGCATGTAGAGACTTAGAGGAAGTGCTGGAGATGGGAGTGGACTGGTCTCTGCGGGAGGGCTATGCCTGGGCAGAGGATAAGGAGCACTGCGAGGAATATGGGAGGATGTTGCAGGCTGACCCAAACAAGGTCTCCTCAAAGGCCAAAAAGAGAGGACTGCCACAGGTACACACACATTAAGAAGTTGAGAACTCTTTGTGCATTATTACAACAGAACAAAAGAAGAAAATAGAAGCAGCATAACCAATGGAATAAAAGCTATAGAACACAAGTGTTACATAATAAATATATATATATATACTAGTGCTGGGCCGTTAACAGCGCAAGATTCTTATCGCGCGATAAAAAAAACATATATTTTACTTATATGTATGTGTGTGTATATCTTGTCTGTGAGTAGATGTGAATTGTTCTTGGTAAATACATGACATGTAACTGTCCTGTATGTTCTCTGTCCCTCTGTATTCTGCTGTAGTTGGGCACGCTGGGTGCAGGTAATCACTATGCTGAGATCCAGGTGGTAGATGAGATCTACAATGACTATGCAGCCAAAAAGATGGGCATTGATCACAAAGGCCAAGTGTGTGTGATGATCCATAGTGGGAGTCGTGGCCTGGGACACCAGGTGGCTACAGGTGGGTTCTTCATTATCTCCTAAATGCTCGGTTTGTTAGTGATCAGTAACTTTGGGAAACACCAACCACCTTATTAAACACTTATTTTGTTATCTAACAGATTTCATGAATAAATGAATTCATGTTTGATACATTGTGGAAAAATTACTCATTTGAGTTTTTGAGTATGCCTTACTGCATCCCAGAGACCCCTGCATGAATTCCGTATTGTATATTCCTTTTCTTATTTGACCATTTGGTAGTAATTGCCTTGGACAAAACAATCATTTATACAACCGCATTGAGGAGAAAAAAGGAACAGCAAGAAGAAAAAGATTTATGTATCGGGTGGGAATGGTACCTAAAGGAGCGAAACTCTCTCTGTGGTTTTGTGCAGATGCTTTGGTTGCCATGGAGAAGGCGATGAAGCGAGATAACATTGTGGTAAATGATCGTCAGCTTGCATGCGCTCGCATCACTTCCCTTGAGGGTCAGGACTATCTGAAGGGCATGGCTGCTGCAGGCAACTATGCATGGGTCAACCGCTCCTCCATGACCTTCCTCACACGCCAGGTGAGCTCAGCACCACATACTTCATACACCCTGTCCCATCTTGCACGCCCTCACTCAAGCTTCACTCTAGACCTTCATACACGAGGCAAGAGTGATTCAATATTTTTTGAAGATGCAGGTTTGCATGCATGTGTTTGCAAAGGTGCCAGTGTGCACACCTCCAAAGTCTTGCAAGATCTGCGGAATCCCAAAATAGCTAAACAGTTACATTTCCAGCAGCTCCAGTATTTACTTTTGTCCATTCTCTGTCAACTAAAGACCAGTGTGCAAATTTCCTTGAGATTCTAATGTATTGTTTTTCAGACTGGATTAGGCGTGCACTGGGATGGGGGTAATTCTACTGGCATACTGACATTACTTTAGTCCTATTCCAAATCATTAATTGTCGGTAAGTCTGTATTTCACACTATTTTGTTTGTGTCACGTGTTCCTCAGGCCTTCTCCAAAGTGTTCAGTACTACACCAGATGACTTGGACATGCACGTGATTTATGATGTGTCTCATAACATCGCCAAGGTGGAGGAGCACATGGTGGATGGGAAACAGAAGACACTGCTGGTGCATCGCAAAGGCTCTACAAGGGCTTTCCCCCCTCACCATCCTCTCATCGCTGTTGACTACCAGGTAGCACAGACCTAACATCTACAGCAGGGTTGTCGAACCCCAGTCCTGGAGGGCCGTGGACCAGCACTTTTTGGTGATATCCCTGCTCAGAAACGCCTGATTCATCTCGCCAGTTAATTGTCAGGATTAGTGAATGTGTTTGAAGAAGGAGAACCATCAAACTGTGCTGGACACCGGCCCTCCAGGACTGGAGCTCGACACCTCTGATCTACAATGTGGCTTAGTTTGCAAATATACTTCTCCAAGAATAACACTGTTCAAAATGGCTGTCATTTACAACCTCTGATCCAGATTTCTAGTACACCCTTACAATCTGTGATTCAGTGAACCACTCAAAATGTCCCAATCAAAAATGTCTTCATGATTTGACCATGGTTTTATATTTGGTTTTTTTTGTAATGCTAATGTCACGCCCAGATGGAAAAAATACTGATACACTATATGGACAGAACTTTTGGGATGACTGACCTTTACACCAACAGAGACTTTGAATTTAAATACATAGACTTGTTCTGGCAGCAGGCTGGAGGGTTGCCGTGGTCTGGGAAAGAACAGATACCATACAGTTATTCTTGCAGTAATTAAATTCAAACAGTACAGTAGATCCTTGATAGTTTAATAATTCCATTGCTGTTGTGCTGGAGTGGTGCAGGCTATAATAAATAAACTGCTTCTCTCTCTTGCTCTCTAGTTGACCGGGCAGCCTGTGCTTATTGGTGGCACGATGGGCACGTGCAGCTATGTGCTGACGGGTACTGAACAGGGCATGACTGAGACGTTCGGTACCACCTGCCATGGCGCGGTGAGTAGAGCACAAAAATATAAACCGCTTCAGAGAATTCACTCTGTGGTAAGAAGACCTTGAATTAGAATGTGTGCATATAATAAATGTGGTTGTCAACTTCAGGGTCGAGCGCTGTCACGAGCTAAATCACGCAGAAATCTGGACTTCCAAGACGTTTTGGATAAACTGGCTGACATGGGTATTGCCATTAGAGTGGCTTCACCTAAACTAGTCATGGAGGAGGTGAGTGGCCGAATGGCAGTACAGTTCTTATATATGCACTTTATGCCATACATGTGTTCGGATGTGCCTAAGAGTTTGTGTTTAATGCAGATGACCTTTTGGAAAGATTTAGATGAGATTTGTTTAACTATGAAATGACAGTCATCATTGTAGAAGGCACAGTGTTTGATTTGAAGCTGTGAGGGTTCTTGTGCTGTAGTCTGAAAGGGCGTAGGAACAGTTCAAAATTTGCATAAGATGGAAATTGAAAGATGGTGGGAGGAAGGTAGAATGCTCTGTACGGTAACTCCAGAGCACCCGTGTATGGTGAAAAACCGTGTTGTGTTTTGGCAAAACAAATGCCTTTTTTTGTAAACCCGAAATATGTCCCCGAATATGCTCCCAGAACATTTAATTTCATTTTAAACTCAGTTCAATGCATTGCCATTTATAGAAAATGTAAAGGTAAACCCGTATTCGCCTCTTTCTATTTAATTGACAGTAATAAAAATACCGGGCTTTACGAAGGACAAAGTGAAAAAGAAGAGAAACACTGAGACGATCCACAGGGGAGATCCACAGGGGAGAGCATGTTTAGACACTGCACAGCTTACTAATACTAAATAAACTGAGATAACTGTTGACAATTGGGGAAAAATGTTTAAAATACGGAGACAAGACACGGAGCAGTCATGCTGCAGCAGGCTCGTGCCTGTGCACTACATTACGTTCTCGGATTGGCTACTTTCAAACCTCCCGCCTCTAAGTACAGCGAGCTTGGGATGCTCCCAATCAGCAGCTAGGAGAAATAAATAACGGATACTTCTAAGTACAGGTATTTTACCATCTCAAGCCGCACTTTCTATATTTATATAGTTATATTTTATGTGGAAATGTTCTCAGAAAAAAAAAATTGCATTAGATTGAATCCATGACTGCTGATCCGCGTAAAAGTGAGGGGTTACTGTACTACATTTGCTTGGACTTCAGTTTGTTAGAGAGAAGGAAAAAGGAGTAGACACCCAGAACCAGGAATTCATGTACAATCTATGACGAAGCTGTTGTGCTCTGTGGTTCTAGACTTTAAAAAAATAGTCAATATTAGTGAACTCCAAGGGGCTCTCCATCCAAAAAATAAAATATCTATTGCAGACATTTCTCTTACAGTGGTGTCACAGAAGTCACTTGAGTGAGAATTGCTAGTTTAAAGCTAGTTTGATCTTGACGGAACTTTTAAAGCACTCCCAACTGTGGATTTATTTTTCTTAACTGGTTAGGCTGAGGGACGCAATATGACTAATAACCTATCAAAGGGTAGTTTTATGTTAGAATGCCCCTTTATGCATTTATATTCCAGTTCTGTATAATCATGTACTCTTGTAAATGTGATGGTTGCAATCAGTTAAAGTGCTTTTAAAAACAAACGTTTTAGGTTTTCAACCGTAGACATGTATCATGTTATGCACGACTTTTAGAAAACCAGGTTTTCTTTTACTTCCCAGGCTCCTGAATCCTACAAAAACGTGACTGATGTGGTCGACACATGCCATGATGCCGGCATTAGTAAGAAGGCCATCAAACTCAGACCCATCGCTGTCATTAAGGGTTAAACGTGCCGGCCTCATTTCCACCACTGCAGCCTCAAACCCAGAGACCTTTATCACAACCTGCAGAGACGAGGGCTCTTCATGCCAAGCACTTCAGAGGGGAAAGGAGCAACTCCTGCCTCAGGGTTTTTGCACTCTGCGAATAAGGACTGGCCTTCCAATACATGTGCATCAGATTGCACGGAAAAAAACAAAGCTCTCACGATGGGGAAAATATTTATGTTTACTTAAAGGCTTTATTCTTAAAGACTGTATGGTTAAGTTTTTGTTTGTGAGCCTGTGATTTGGGAGAGGAATAAAAAAAAAATAAAAGCAACATCGCCTTGTACTCGCCTACGTTATTGTGCGCTGGGACTTGATGTGAATGGTACAAAATGAAGAATTCAACAGGGTTAAATTAGATGCACTTTATTGGTAGTGACAAAAGACTGACAAGGACGTGAAGGGATATCAAAAATAATCAACACAGATTTCTCTCAGTCTGACATATAATGAAAACTACTGTTCATCTTTGTTGCTGTTCATTCTTCTAGATTGCTTTGGGGACTTGGTGGACTGCTGGGGGCTCTTATGAGGGCCGGATCATATACAGGTTGCCTGGTGGTTCTGCGGTTCTAGCAGAAGTGCTGCAAAATCCTGGCTATAAGTGAGACCATGTCAGTAAGGACCTGTGAGGATATAACTCAGCAGCCAGCCAGTGTGTGATACGCAGTGTGATGATAAACACGGTGAGCTCGAGTTATTTCACTTGACATCATACAAAACAACTGATATGAATACACCAGAATACGCTAGAATACTGACAATTATTCCTAGCTGCCTGCCCTAAACTACCCCTTCATTTCTAGTTGAGTTTAGGTGAGATCAAGAATAAAAGGTTAGTTTTGTTTAAAACTAGTGAGTGGAGACCACCAACAGTCATTCAGAGCATCAAAAAAAGTAGTGAGAAATGTGAACATAGAACTTTATTCCTTAACTTTGAGACATTTTGGAAAGAAACCAAAAATTAAATTTAATCAGTTTTGAGAAGAATATGTGGCTGACGTGCAGGACCTATAGGAAATTATCCATATGGATCTTGTAAACAGATTTAATCAGAATGGGTAATGAAACTTTAACACCTAAAGGTTTTATCGGCACTAGAGCAATCCTAACCATAACCTGAAGATTGTCACCTCTGTTTACAACCATTTTTCCTCACTTTTAGTTTCCCCTATGCAACATAACACAGTGATGTTACATATATCTGCGTGCACTAGAGACATGAGACCAATTTTAACCAAGTGAGTGTTAAAAGCCCTGAATAACCGGTTTTAGATCAAGTTGCACCCCCATGCAGTTCAGTCTTATACAGTGGGACGACAACCATCTGCTCAGACACCATCTAACTCTTCCTATTTGCTATCATTTACAGTTACTTTAGGATAAAATGTATTGACTAATGTTGGACCATTGTGCAATTTCAACAGACAGTTTACAAGATGCGACATTGTGTTAGTTACATGAACCATGTCTGAACTTTCTAAGAAAATAGCAGATTTACTTTTGTTAACCTGTCTCTCTACAAAAGCGTTTTCCAATACTGCGCCCACGGACGCCTGTTCTGATACAACGTTCTCCTAATAACCTGATAAGGTTCAGGTTCGTTAAATAAAGCAGTCATCTGAAACATGTAATACTGTGGGATCCCAAGAGTAAGATTGGAAAACACACTGATCTACAGCACTAATAGGTCCTGCTGGCCAACACTGAAACATCACACTCGGTTCCAACAACCAGGACATCATCCAGAGTGCATCACAGACACCAGCTAAGCGCTTGGGCTGTGGTTCTCTGATGATGTTAACCAGTATGACATTGCGTAAGTCATAGGAATGAGAGCCTTTAAAAGGATATTAAAATAAACATCCTCTGCTGTCTGAATGTCATTTGCCTGGATCTAAGGTCAGATGTGCCGTTTAGTGTTGCACTATTAAGGGAATCTCTAACTGCTTTAAGACAGGATGGTGCGGGCCCATACAGTTTAAGTGGGTTACACTGGAGCTCACATGCCATCAACAACAACAAAAAAATATGCATTTTTTACAAATCAGAACGAGAAGCAGATTAACTGCTCACAACTGAAAGATGGATTAATGAAGAAAAGGATGTTTCAGACCCAGAAGGCCTGGATCAAGAGCACTTCCCTATTGCTCCCCATCACTTCAAAAGTAAAACTAAAGACTTTCATTTTATGTCATAAAAAGAAAATCAAACCCATCGTTAAATAAAATCCTCAAACTAGCCCTTCCTTTTCTCCAGTTCATTTCTGAAACCTCGTTTCAACCACTCAAAGCAAAAATACCACATCTTTAAATGCTCTAGTTTTTTTATACTTCCTACAGCTTTTTTTTTTTTTAAACCAAAACAAAAAAATGCTCACAAATAAATTGTTACTCAGATTGTTTCAAAGTTTCAAGCGCCAAAACGTTTTTTTTTCTCCTCGTTTAGGTAGGAAAGGGTGAAGTTAGGGATGGACTTTTCTATACAATCAAAGCCACCCCCGCAGTCTCCCAATTAGCTTTCCGCCTCGTCACATTGGCCGATCATGGACATCCTTTTTCACGCCAGGAGGTCAAATCCACATGAAGCAGGACTCTGATTGGGCCTCGGTCACTGAAGGGCTGTGGTGACCACTGTGATAGCTCATCCTTGCGAGAGTCCGGTTTCGACACCGTTTTCCTTAGACCAGGAATGGGCGTGGTTAAGCTTATCTCTTTAAGTGCAAAAGCAGCCTATGCTAAGCTCTGTCTTTATGTTGTACTGTAAGTGGCACTGACAACTGCTGTCCTCTCAGACTGGAGTTTCTGAAACCCTTCCAGTTTTTACAGCTTTGCTTGCTGAAAGAATACCTGAGGAGAGATAAAGACGAAACAGATGAGGAAAGGGCGAAAAGCTTCAATCTATATACATGGAGTCTGAAGAGACAGCATTGAAGAACAGAACACTGTTTTATTAGTCACTAATACCTTCATGTAATTTTTCACCACCTTGGTGTCTGGTTGCTGAAGCACTTGACAGAGTTCCTGAAAAGAAAATGTAAAGGGAAGTAAGATCAGAAGGCAAAACAGTACTACTGAAAAAAAAAAAAAAGTGAGACAGGTGGTGAAATACCTGTGTGATCTCAGGTGAGACTTGTAGTGAGGGGAGGTAATCCTGTTGCAAGAACTGAATGAATTCGGGCCCCTGGAAACAACAAAACCCAAATACAAATATTTATATTAATTATACATTATTTAAGATCCAAGAGGCTGACCCTTTACTATGGGGTAGAACCTGCTCTCGGTGGCCCTATAATGATGTTTATTTGTTCATTGTTATGTAGTTTGTCACTTGGCCTTACTTCTAAACTTGGGTTAAAAAAGGGTTAAAGGTCCTTACTGAGGCCTGGTCATGCATGCCACCAGATAAGCAAAAGGTCTGTTCAATACGAACGCATTTTGTCACTGTAAGTACTCAACTTTAACTTCAAAATAAATAAACCAAAGGGGAAAAGCGAAACTGGGACTCACCCTCTTGAGATGAATCATTTTCAGAGTCAGCGAACACTCAGTCAAAGTCTGGAATGCAATATGTGCAATACAGATTACATAAAATAAAGTATTGTCCAATTTTCTGTATAAGCCTCACCAGTTTTTTAAAGATCTAAAGAAACTTACCAGGACTGTCTGGGCATCCGAAAGGTCAAAAGTTGATTTGAGCGGAGCCAGGAAGCATGCTGGGACAATGTGTTTGTAGATAAAGTCTGGAAACCCGACTAAACCATCTTTACCCCCTGAGTAATTTGTGAAAGAGAGAGAAAAAAAATGAAATTATGAGTTACAGATTAACTGTACTAACTAACATTAACTGTGTTAGTACTATGACAAAGAAAGTTTCATTTAAATTTGCTAGAGTAATCATTTCTGTACACCATAAAGGACAATCTGTTTAAATAACTATTTAACTAGGCTTTGTTTAAGAATGCTGTTAAACCAGTAATACCATCATAACCAAAATCCCTACCCTCAACTTTTTACATCAGCAGCTAATCCTAAAGTAATCCTAACCAGTTATCTTCACATTCATATACCGGCCTTCATTTCATCACCTGACCACATGCTTCTAAGCATGCTAAGCTACAAATGTAAGCAGGTGAGAAAGCAGTTCACTTGTCTGACTTAGGTTAGCCTCTATTCAACTTTGCCATTTCTGGTTAGTTGTCCCCAATGGAAAATTCTCTTTTACATCAACATTGCACTTTACATTCACCATGGCACAATGATAACATCAGATGACAACTTATGAAAACTGAATAAAAGTTCTGAATACCCCAAAGTTCCACTAGTTTGGAGAGGATGATGAAACAGGTCTTCTGAGCAACAGGGTCAGGGAAATCAACAGCTCCTTGGATGATTGTGAACAGCACACGCTCAATATTTTCCGCACCTGCCAAGAAAAGAAAAAAAAAAAAAGATTTTCCAATAAATTCAGATGAAGTACTTGTGAGTTTGTCTTTGCAAATGAGTCCCTACAGTTGCAGAAAAGTTTCCAATGCCAATCAAAGGATTTCTCACCCTGATTGGCCATGACTTCGTTCATGCCACTGCTGGCGATGGTCTGGATGAAGCTGAAGTAACTTCTTCTCAGCATCTGCTTCTCAAGGGCTGCAGTCTGGTCGTTGTCCTCTGCAGGCCGAGACAAAACCTCAAAAATTGCCAGCACCAGTGGCATGAAGACCTGTTGCAGGAAAGGAGACACCTGGCTCTACAAGTAAAAACACAGATACAGAGCAATGGATTATTCCATGAAAACTGAAAGTCTTTCAAAGAGGGGTTAGCTGCCTTAGGTCTAATAACGCAAGGTTGGTCCAGTCCCCCTGCCCTTAGTAACCACGAAAATAATATATTTATATAATTTACTGTCCCATGGCAAATTAAATGTTACCCACTCATGCTTAAGTTAAGGTTAAATAGATTTTAGAAAGAAGAAAAAAATGGTTACAACAACTTTATGTTTACACAATGCTTTTTATAATCATTTAATACTCAGCATACCTTAAACTTGGCTGTGATCTGGCTGATGAGGGGGATAAACTCCTGTAGGTCTTTTGGCTCACAGTCCTTCAACATGTGCTCAGATGCTGCTGGTATAAAGGGCAGCACTTCTTCCTCTAGGCAGATGATCATGCGGTGAAGAAAGGAGCGCACAGCACTGCGCAGAGTGCCCCGCTGGACTGGACAGCTCAGTGCAGGCAGAAAGGTCTGCAGGCAATCCAGGTACACCTCAGAGCAGCCGCAAAGCTTCACCGTCTGCTTGTTACTGAACGCCTTACTGGTGCGGCTGGAAGGGTGAGAGTGCACAAGGTTAAAATGTCTCATCCAATCCAAAAGGTATTTCTATCTGTAATTTTCATTTCACATTCACCATTCACATCGTATAAAGAAATAATAATAATAAAAATACACTTCATGTTCCAAGAGTAATGGTTTCACCCAAATTATGTTTTGTAGATGCGTGTACTGAATTTGATTTTTTTTTTTTCTCCTTGTTTTCTCCTGTCCAAATCCAGTTCCCACTGGCTAGGACTTCCTCAATCACACAATACTGCCAGCAACAGGAGGGTAAAGGTTAGTACATGCTTCTTCAAAGTCATGTTAAGCTTCAACACATCTTTTCAAACTGCCGTTGAGTTAACACAATTGAAAAGCTCAACATGCCAGTTCGGTTATATCAGCTAACAGACACCCAGGCTGACTAGAATTGTGCTGAGTGATGTGGCAGCTGGAGGACCTACCCTTCAAAAGACAGAAAGGCCAACTGTGCTCTCTTAAACTCCTGACCTTTGACATCACCAATTGGGCAACAGCTTAGACCTTTAAAGATGTTGCATATTCATTAGTGTGTGGGTACCTGGCAAAGCCCACAGCGTGGCTGAGGCAGTCAGCGAGGGCCGTCTGTCTCTCCTCGTCAGTTTCTTGCGTCAGTTTAGCAAGGAGGAGTCGGAAGGCCTCCATTAGTGGGGTGAGGAGACTGCGCATCAGAGCCTGCTTCCTCTCAGCTGGACTTTCTCCATTCACAATCAGCACTCCGGTTGTCTCGAACATAAACAGTTGGTCGTCACTGCTCAACAGCGCAGGGAACCCGTTCTCCTGCGGGAGAGATTCTGAATGTAAGAGGCATGAACTCGGTGTGTATTCTGTGGGCGTATTTCAGGTGTGTGCACGTGTGTCACTTACAGGGGGGGTCAATTCTAGCAGGTCCTGTATTCGGCTCAGAATGTCCTCGATGTAAGTATTCATGTGTTTACTGTACAAAAACACAAGGAAAGGGGTTATGCATTGAAAACAAAAAAACATGGCCTTTTGTTTTTCACCAAATACACTTATCATCCATTCTATTTTAATGCTGACTCAGTAACCCGGAGTCAACTGAATTTCTCTAAATGTGTGTTTGTATTGTTAATCAACTTACTGTAATGTTTTGATAAATCTGGAGAAAAGGTAAGACACTCTGCTCCGCACCTTTGGGCTGCTGTGCCTCAGACCACGATGGTCTAGAAATGCCATCTGCAGACGGGGTACAAAAGTAGGTTTTTCATCCAAGAAGACATTTTAAGGAGCAATGCACATTTATTATTAGTGTGTAGCTGGCAGGCTAGTGGAGTTAAAAACTCACCAGGACACTTGGAATGTGCTGTGGTTCCACAATGAAAAACTTGTCGTAGCGTACAACAGTCTCAAAAAACTCCAGCGTGACAGAGGTGTGCTGGTACTCACTTACCCCACAGGAGATAAGCTATACAGGAACATACATGTACATTTTAAAATAACGTTCTTCCAACTCTCCAATCATTTCTTTATATTTATTATGCTGGTGATGCAGTTACAGTGTGGTGCGAGTATTTCTCTCACCGTTCTCATCATGTCCTGTAGAGTGCTGGCTTTGGTGGCATCACCAGTGAAGTGAGCTCCGTGAGATGCAGGCAGTGCCTCCCCCAACATATAGAACAGCCTGATTGCCACTTCCACCTCCATGAACCGTGCTGTTTGCCAGTTCCTAAACACAAGTACATAAAAATATTTGTAGTGTTACTGCTTTAAGCAGGGCTTGAACACGGCTGCAGTTCCTTATTTCACCCAACTGAATAATGTATTATGTAAAGTTTAAGTGTGTATGTGCCCATACGTACTGCAGGGTATTGGTAAAGACTCTGCACACAGCCTCCAGCAAGAGTTCAGGGGAAACCTGAGCAATGCGGTCAAGAAGCATCTTCAGCTGCTTCCTATACTCCACAAACATTGCCTCATCCTCACCCTGAAGCAGAAAAAGACAAAAAGATTGCTTAATATGCACAAAATAATGACCACTGAATAATCACGAAACATGGATTAATACATTCTGCTATTGTGTCAGGCTAATACTGGTCCATGATGATGCAGATAATTATTACCTCATTTTCAAAGTTGTATTCATCATCATATGTCAGTTTTTTCATAATTGCCAGCATGGTTGCCTGTTGAAAATGACAAGAAGCTGTTAAAAGGCTATGTGCAGTAAGTGTTAAATTAGAAAGGCAAATGGTACCAGTAATTTCATACCTCAACATTATTCTTCTGCTGATCAGTAAGGAGAGGAAGCTGCAGTGGAAAAAATGTCGTAAGTTCAGTTAAAAGGAACAAAAATGCGTTAATCCTGGATATGTCTGTGTTTGTAAGCATGTGGGAGAATGTAAAGGAAAGAGGGGGAGTGTAAATGTTGGCATTTACCTGCTTGAGTATGTGCAGGTAGTCGTAACAGAATCCCACTATGTTAGCTGAAATGTCATCATCCTCATGTATTAGCAGCTGCAACATCAAAGGGACCTTTGCCTCTAGTGCTTGTAGCGTTTCTGCAGCAACCTTCACATCTCCCACCTTAGTGAGTTTGGTCCAGCTTAGCACCAGAGCCTGGCCCATTCCATTCACTAGGCGAGAGAACTTGGCCAGGAAATCCACATCCTCCTCCTTGGTTTAAATTAAATTAACGTTAAAATTGACAATCTGAAACCAAAAGTACTCAAGCAACCAAGACATGTTCTGATTTTGCTCATCTATTTTTAGAACCTGTGAAGATAACATTAACAATAAGCACTAAAACCAATAGTCCCTTATATCTTTTCAATCAAAACATCAAAATTCTAAGGTGGTGAAAATTTGTTGATGTGGTTTAATATGCAGTGTGTAGCCATTTTAGACAACAGGGTCTGTATTCACAAATCACCTCAGAAGTAGTAGTGCTGACACAGGATCAGTTTTTTGTGACTATCATGAAAAGAGAACATACTCCCAAAGAATTCTTTGCGAATACCAGAACTGCGGTTCGCTGTTTGTAAGGGTGATGTTTTGTTTGTTTGTTGCTCATGGTAAATCATGACAGCATCAACAGGTCTGTGTCATCTTACTGAAGATGTGGACACAGGTTGAGCGGTCTGGGAGAAGGTTTTGGTATTTTAAAAGATTTATGATGTACTTTGAGAAAGGGAAAGAGAAAGATGTACAGAGAATGTAGTCTACCTGCTCTACATGGAAGAACCCAGCAGACTGCAACACTTGGGAAAGAGACTCCACCAGTTTGGTTTTGTCCACAGGGTCCATGCCCTTATTTACAATTTCAAACAGACAGTCGCACGCCTCCTCCCTCAGCTCCTCTACAGACATGTGGCTCAACAGGAGATTCACAAATCTGCACACACAACATATAATCTGATTTCATCAACTCTGGCAGGTTGGTTCAAGTAAACAAGAGCAATACAATGATTTCACAGAAAGTATGACTGGCATGAGAACTGAAGATACTACAGAGCATTTTATGGTTTTCCATATCATCAAATCAAATCAAATCATAAATAGTAGGTTCTTAAAAATGTATTAATTAACCAGCTGCTCGCTATTAACATCCAAAGTAAGGCACCAACTGAAGTCTCTCTACTCTCTACTAATAAATAACTAATCATAAAGCAAATGTACAAGCATAAGACTTTAGTCAACACGCTGTACATAAAAGTAACAGTCAATTCCAAAATGTGTTTTTAATTTAATTCTGCTTGCTGTTTCACAAAGACAAAACTGCTTTTTTCAGAGCTGTTCAGACAACACATGTTCTGATTTCTGTTGACTGACCTGTCGTTGGCAATGAGGTTCAGGTCAATCCAGGACACAAACGCTCCCACAACTTCCAGACACTGGCAGGTGAGCTCGCTGTTGCTCTGCTGGTACGTCTGTAGGATCTGATACCAGGACTCCACCAGAGCTGGGATGCAGTTCTCCCTCATAGTGTCTTTAATCAGTGTGTTCCTGCGTGTCTCCTGAAGAACAGAAGGCATGTGAGGTACAGACAGTATTACAGATGGATTTATAAACACTGTTTATAAAGACAAGCTTGCTCACAAAGCAAAAGATCCACCAAGACCTGTGACTAGGTCGTACCTCAGGTGTGTGCAAGATATCCCTGTCTACCACCTCAGCATCAATGGCCATGAGAGTGCGCAGATAGATGTCAAGTCCATGAGGGTTCAGGCCCACCAATGAGAGAAGGTCAAAGAAAAACTTGGGCCACGCAGTCAGGTATTCCATGATGAAGGTCAAGGAAAACACTTGGGCAGCCTTGTTTTTGATGAAGGGTTTCTCTGGCTGCGAGCTCATCAGCTGCACACAAAAAATCACAGTGGTACAACACTCAAAAACAACCAGCTCCACACACATTCCTAACAGCTTCACACAGGAAAACATTCTTCTTCCAAAAATACCGTCACTGAAAAAAGCTCCCATAGTTAATAAGATAGTAAGAGAGTGTGATGTTCACACCTGCATCTGCAGCCATTTCATCAGAGTCTCTCTAATCAGCTGCTGCTGTGGTCCAGTGAGGCTTCCATGTCTGTTACACACACAAACACACACACACACACACGTGAGCGTTCATGATTCCACAGGACTGTGTCACTGGGGACCAACAGACCACATGTCAGTTCAGTTTATTGATACCACAGTTTAACTCACTTCATCTCCCCATCACTATGCTTTCAGGAAAATGACAAGTGAACATTTTTTTTTACAGTAAATTAGAAAATAATCTTCAGGTCTTTACCTGTATTTGATCTGATGCTCTAGTACTTGAAAACAGAAGAACTTCACATGGTCATCACTAATGGTCAAGCAAAAAAACACAATACAGTCAAATTACACAGTGACCTCACATAACCGAACATCAGAGAACAAAGACATTTAAGTCAGGAACTTTTGCCTGGGAGCTACACCATTAACCAAAACTGGCCAGAAAAGACAGTGCTGCTTTGCTTATGTAGATGTGCCAATCAAATTCCCATGTTCACATGAGAATGATACTGCAGAACTACTTGCTGTCTCTTCCTTTTGAGAATATAGCAAGCAGAAACACAGTAATTGCAATAGACAATTGTAGAGACACCATCATGAATTGTTACACTGTTTAATGTAAGAGCAACCCACATGGAGTCTATCAGGCTCTATTTTTACTGCAAGAGAGTAATTATGAAAACCATCAGTATTGAAAGGGCTGACCTGTAAATCCCTTTAGCCAAAGCCTCAGCACAAACCTCCCAGCCATCTTGAGATTCCTTCAACTGCTCAAAATATGCCAGCGCCTGACGAAAGAGAAACAAAAATGATATGCTTCAGATGCATACCTGCTTGTTTTTAAATCAAGTTTGGTAAGTAAATGATAATGAAGGTCATTTTGCAGTAACTACCCTGTATGCATGATATGGACAGGATTAGTAGAGAAATTTTACTGCTACATATTGCTATTACTTTTATTTTTATTTTATTTACAGGCCCATATCAATCTTAGAATTAAACAGGCTTTAAGTTTGGAAAATAATTTCAAAACTTTAGTCTTTACCCTTTAAATTTACATAAATAGAAACTAAGCAGCAAAACCGCCCACCTTCAAAAGCACAGGTACACATTTACAAATATATTCTTAGTAAACTATAACAATATTATTTATAACTGGAGGTAAATAAAAAAAACAATTGTTTTCCTCCAATTAATCATAAATCAATATTGACATGCACTTTAAATATTGTTTAAACCCATTCCAAGCAAAATATATTCAATTCCACAACATGAATAAAAATATATCAGACACGCCCCCACATCCCAAAAATCTCTGACAACCCTCAATAATCAGTGCTGCTTAAAAGGTACAACTCACATAACACTACTACCACTTTCTATTTAAGAAATGTTTAACTAACAGGGCACTTGCACCTAAGCCCAGAATGATAAGATACTACAAACCTAGAGCACCATGAAAAGTCCACTCATGGCTAAGGCAAACACTAATTTGACTGTTTGGTAGCCAAACAAATGCTCCGTCATATACTATTTAAAGGTCACATGACATGCTGCTTTTGTATGCTTCATATAGGTCTTAGTGGTCTCTTTTCAAAATTCAGCCTTGGTGCAGAATTACAGCCACTTCGAGCCAGTGTTACAATGAGCAATCTGTGTCTGTAGCTTTAAATGATAATGAGAGGGGCCGGGTAAGGTGGAGGGTGTGGGCCACCAGCTGAAATGTTTAGAGTAGACATACAAAACTCTAGGAAGTTGTGTCGGCGCATTTCCAGAGAAAATAAAATTAACCCACTGGTTCTTCAGTAGCCTGCATGAAGGAACTAAAAAATACATTTGTGCTCATTTGTACATCTAAGCACAGAGCAAGTGTCATGCTTCGCTCGTTTGAAAGGTCTCTAGAGGAAAAAGTGGTCTCTTACACGATCGCACTGACAGTCAGTGGAGCTAATTTTTTAGCCGAGGGGTTGCGAAATTCTCTGGGTGGGCAAAGCATGAGAAAGGGGCGGTAACCTCTCCCCGTATGACGACATAAGAGGAAAATTCCAGATTGAGCCATCTGAGCTGTCATTCTCTCAAAGATGTAGCAGGATTTCCCACTGCAGGACCATAAGCCGGCTAGGGGAACTCGTATTAAAGGGGCTAGGGGAACTCGTATTAAAGGGGCTAGGGGAACTCGTATTAAATAATCTCAGAGAAATTTTCAAGCCATGGGACCTTTAAGCAATACCGAGTTTTAATTGCTAGTTAAATTGTTTTAAATGTCATAATTACATTTTCCTGCCTCGATTATAAATGTTCTGATTGATATTTTCACAATTAAAAAACAAAAACATTGTACACAAAATTGTTTTAGATGAAATCAGCCCATATAAGCCTCATAATGGCCAACTCAACAATCTCCACCTCCCCCCAAATGCTTGCATAAAAACCCAAACGCTATTTGGTTATAACATCGCCATCATCAGCCTTTAGATTACTGTCAATACAGAACAGGTCAAGCAAGAATGATCAAGTGACGGGTTTTGACTTTAACCTCTTTGTCAACGTCTCTGATCAGCTCAATTCCTAAGCCTCTCAGTCTCACCAAAATACACAACTGTAGGTTCAACAAATCACCAACACTGACATTTTCCACAACAAAAGACAAATTTAATCAGTTTTACTAGGTTCTAAACTTGGGATACTATTTTTCACTCTTTGCATACACAGTACAAATGATTTTGGAACAGAACTGAAAACTGAACTGAACAGTCACAACAATCAACAATTTTAACTCAATGCAGATTTAGACACTTCACAGTTCTCCTGGCATAACCATCATCAGTGAATGCCTGAACTACACACAAAAAAAAACAATGATGACCCTGTTACGTGTCTGACAAGTGACTAATTTCTGCTTCCTGAAAACAAGTTCTCCCAAAAAAGGATGAAACAAGCAACAGAGGACCAATGTTTTCAGACAGTTTTGGCTGATACTGCTGGAAGACTGTATTGACAGTTCAGACATAAGAAATCAAGCTGTCAAACACATCTCATCTGTGTGTGCGCACGCATCTTACTCTTTGCCGATAGCACGCATCAGCATTGGGGTTCAGTCCCATGAGGGCCTGCTCGTCCATCATGGCAGGTAAAGCCGACTCGCAGGCCATGTGTGGGTTAGCTTGTTTCCACTATAGGGTCACTCCAGTCTTCTACACGAGAGCAGAGTCCACACATCTGTCAGAGAGAGAGAGAAAGAGTCAGACAGACAGTGGGGGTTACAACAAAAACTGACAGAGGGACAACATGTGGGCAACATGAAGGGAATCGTAATTGTTTCCTGCAAGCTTCACTCAAATCACCAAAACCAGTGTTTTAAGTTACTCAAGTTAAGTTAAACCTAAAATATTTGAATAGTGTTTAACATCATTTGAGGAAGGAATGAATACCTGCTAGTCCCCACAGCTTTAATGTGAATTAAGGAAAGGACTAGACTTCTACCCCAGTCACCTTATTGCATCTTTATATTTAATCTGCGTGTGGAGACTTGACTGAATTCTGACTAAACAGGAAATATAATCAGCAAAGTTACTCTAGCTGATGGCATAGTGATTAGAAAGTTGCCCCTGTGATCAAGAGGTTGTGGGTTCGAATCCCTGGAATTCCAGTGGCACCACTGAGCAAGGTACTGTCCCCACACACTGCGCTCTGGTTGCTGGCTGCCCACTGCTTCACTTTGTGAATGGGTTACATACAGGTAACAAAATTCACACTATGTGCCTTGTTTTTTTACACGAGACTATAAGGGGCCACTTTACTTCACTTTATTTGTGTCAGTGGACGGACGTGATGGAAAAAACAGAAACAGAGGCCCAAGTCAAATCCCCACATCAGCACAAATGCCACGAAACAAAAAACAAATGGGAGAGGACACCCTGGACACAAACAGTGTGGTCGGTGATGGCCTGACCTGTGAAGAGTTGAAACTGCTTTAGTCCAGCTGCTGCAGCGCTTTGTGGCATGATGCAACATGGCTACAATATTTTGTCCACACACACACACACACACTCACTCAATACTCTTGTGTTAGCCTGATAGTTCCTAGTCACACCAGGGGGGAGAACAGGAACAAGACGATCGTTTGTAGTTTTATAGCCATAATGAACCTTAGTTTAGTACTATAGTGTATATTTCGAGCTGGTGGAGAGAAAGCTTCACCCTGGCTGAGTTAAAGTTGCTTTTAGCTTTTAGCTAACAGCCTAGCTCCACACGCGTCTCTGCTCTCTCCGAATATATATATCGAGGCATCAGCTACAGAAATAACAAATAACGTCTCATTTTGCCTTCAAAAACACACCAATACGTGTGTAGACTAGTTTCCATCATCTGTGGGTTCTCTGTGTGTCTCTGTAGCAGTAAGTGAGTGTGTTTTCTCTCTCAGGGCAGTGGCCGTTTGAACACGCCTCGCGTTGCTACACTACAAAAACAGCTTAGATACAAAGTTATCAACGGTCCTTCCCGCTAAATATGATTCTACATCACCAACACAGACGGCAGAGAGTCTCTATACCTTAATGTTGACCTCAGGGCTCCATGGGGGCTTCGGAGAGCTAGAATGAGCCCGAGAAGAGACTGCAGATCAGAGTAGCAGCGTGTCAGCCCGGCCGGACGGAAACACTGCTCATGTGGGTCTGAGCAGCAGGAAGGAGTTCACTGAGGAGGAGGAGGAGGGGGAGAGAGGGACAGCCATTACTGTAGTCAACACCAGCATGAGCCACTCCACACACGTGTACCTACAACGTTTTGCTTCAGTTCAGTCGGAGTGTTTCTGTGGGAACTCCGTAGAGCATTTATGAGGCCAGACAGTAATTTTGAACGAGAAGGCCTGGCTCGAAGTCTCCGTTCCAGTTCATCCCAGAGGTGTTGAATGGGGTTGAGGCCAGTCAAGTTCTTCCACATCAAACTCATCCAGCTTTGTCTTATGGAGCTTGCTTTGTGCACTGGGGCACAGTCATGCTGGGACAGAATAGGACCGTTCCTAAACTGTGTCCACAGTGATGTTGTCCAAAATGTCTTGGAATGCTGCATTATTAAGACTATCCTTCAGAACAGCCTGAAGAACAGGTCGTCCATATAGTGTACGCATATGTAAAGCAAGGCCACGCCCACACGTCACAGTCTTGTTTTTTAGAAAGACGGTTAAAGCAATTGATATACACTCACCTAAAGGATTATTAGGAACACCATACTATTACGGTGTTTGACCCCCTTTCGCCTTCAGAACTGCCTTAATTCTACGTGGCATTGATTCAACAAGGTGCTGAAAGCA
>JBBPDC010000129.1:19011995-19046247 GCA_037974485.1 Hemigrammopetersius urotaenia
TCACCACAGGCATCACTGTCTGGTATGGGAACACCACACAGGCAGAGAGGAAGGCCCTGCAAAGAGTCATAAAGACTACGGAGAGGATCATAGGGATAAAACTTCCTTCCATGGACTCTCTGTACACACAGCGCTGTCGGAGAAGAGCAGAGGGAATCATCAGGGAATCACAACATTCAGCTCACTCACTGTTCAGACACAAACACTGTACATACAACCTGAGATACAACAGAGTATTATCATACACAGAACAAGATTCTTCAACAGCTTTTTCCCTGCCACAGTTAGACTGATGGCAAAACTAAAAAAACACTGAACACTTAAAAATAACACCACAATACCTCACCTCACTACACACTATCTCACACACCTCACACATACTGTTGTCTGTTTAAGGTGCAATATGCTAACTGAATTTGTGTTATATTTGTGAAAATTCAGGTACAATATCAGGTGCAATACTCAAAATGTGCAATAGTAAATTGTGCAATATTCAAAATGTGCGAGTACTTGTATTTAAAAAAACAAAGAAACAAAAAAAAAATCCTTTGAAGATAACCGTCTTGTACAGTGATACTTAGATCTTTATATATATTTATATTTTATATACTGTGTACTACTAGTAGACTGCTCTATTCTCTGCTTTATTTTCCTGTCTTTTCTACCTATCAAAAAATGTAACCTGACTCGGAAAGCTTTGCACAAGAATTCCAATCTGCATGGACTGCTGGTCTCATGCACAAGTGTCAAATAAAAATCTTGAATCTTGGATGTTTTCCCACTCCAAAGTATTTAACATGGTTGAAATATATCCTGCTCTGAAACTGTAGTTGTTATTATTTATTATTTTTTATCGATTATTGTTATTATTATTTATTATTGTAGAAGAATGCAAATGTGCAAAAATAACTTGAGTAAGCTTTTGTCATATGCATATACAGGTATGTCAATGAATAAACCAGTACAATTTTACCTTTACCTGTAGTTGCCTCAGTAGAAGTATGGCAGTGGCAGCACTAATGAGCTCAGCAAGGGAAGCTGGTCAGTGCAGTACAAAAGAAAATGCTGCTTAAAATGAAAAGGCTGCTTATCAGCATGACTATAAATATGATGTAAACCCAACACTGAAATGTGAAATGTGTTGTCATACAAAATGAAAAGTGAAATAAAATGTTCTTGATAACAAATATAGAGAAATAACCTAGCTTGTAACTTAAATAGCCTCCATTTAAGTTACAAGCTAGATGTAGGTTTTGCAGTCCAGTTATGCTCTTTGTAGAACAAAAAAAGAATAAGATGCCTTTTTTATGCAACCAGTTATCTACAAGTAAAGATGCTCCATTACTCAAGAGAGGAAAATTCTTTCATTTCTTAATCCAGTGCTTTATACCCCTCCAGCCAGTGCTTGACATCGGACATGGTGAGTTTAATCTTGTGTGCATCACCTCCAGCAGTGTAATTAAAATCTTATTTTATTAACACAGTTGTCTATAAAAATGTTTAACACCTTTGTCAGCAATGGGGCGCTACAAAAGAGGTTGTAAAATTTGTGTCTCACCACTAGAGGTCTCACTAAACCCATTTTTCTAGCAAATCTATTTGGATTTTCATGTGATGGACTGGAAACAATGTTGTGATCTGATAATATAAACGGGAATTCACAACATGAAACTTCTGGCACAGTGCTAAATATTCTGACCTCCAGTGATGGGTCATACAAACATTCATACAAAAATTCACCTTGCCTTACATATAGTGCTGTACACAAACAGCTTGAAAAAGTTCATGACTAATATCACTATGAATAAGTCACATCAATAAATGAGCAACTTTAAAAACATGGGGTGGTGCCCTATTCACTGCAGAACATTACAGATGACCTGTGGTATTGTGATCTACTCAGTTCTGTATAGGCATTATGTAAAAGCCAAGCATCATTCATGCGCTAGTAAAGCGTCAGGATTTAAATACAATGTTCCCCCGTGAAGTCGAGTTTGTGGCTTCGGCCGTTCACAGATTTTTTCTTAGAACCTACCTAATATCTGTTCGCGGAAACTCTTGCAAATTTGCGGAAATTTCAGTGCTAAATTATCGAGAAAAATATGATTTACTAATTGTGTAAGGTAAATGTAAATTTAGCTAAATTTCCATATAAAATACAACTGTATACATTTATTAGTACTGTCGAGAGACACAGTATACTGGCTGCTGCCCTGTGACGTTGACAGACGCAGTCCAGCATTCCCACATCACAAGAGTCTTTCTCGAGTGTTTCACTGAGTGCTCTCGTGTTTTTTGTTTTGTCCTTTTTAAAGCCCTGTATATGAATTTATTACTGTATTTACCCTGCATATACCAAAGAAAATGACAGCACACGCCAAAGAAAAAGCGCTTGCATGAATTACAGGACAGGCTATACAAGTGTTTTGGGGGCATATTTGAGTGTATATTTAGGGTTTACACAATAAAAATAGGTATTTTAGGCATTTTTTTTTTTACCATATCACAAATTCGAGTTTTTTCACAATTCGCAGATGCTCTTGGAACTAAACTTTAGGGGTCTACTGTACTTCTTGAAAATACAAAATACAGTTTGTAATATCAACACAGGAGTTTATTTCCTGACCGCCAGCCCATGAAACACTCCTCTGTGCCCCATTGGTTCTTTTCTTTACTGACACGGGGCTGGGCCAATCATATCTTTAACACCACCTCCTTTTGGCTCTGTGTCAGTGTGCAGTGTCAGTGGATGAGATGGAGAGAGAAACGTGAAGGGGGTGAAGAAAAACTGCTAGAGAAAAAAATGGGCACTTCAGGCAGACCAAAGTTAAGGACATTTTTGCTGCAGGGCCTTCATCAGTTGATGATGGTGGAGGTGGCGGCAGTGAACCTGCGGTAAGCTGGGCTAAGTTGTGAGTAAAGGAAACCAATAAACCACCCTACTACACAGGTAGTGGTGGTATATAAACTAGTTGTTTGCAAAGTTAGGATAACAACACACCAATAAAATAATTGTTTTAGGGCTGCGCTAGTTTGTCTTGTTACATTCATGAACGAGGGTGAAATAAGCTAAAAATACCGCCAAGAGAACGGCTATTTATAACACACTGTGCGCTCGTGCTAAAACAGTAGACCTTTAAATTAGTTGTTTTAGGTCTTCCATGCTGAATGAAATCGTCTTATTAAAACTGAGAACATAATTTTTTTTAAAACCACCATTCATCACCAACAAGAGCGAAACATCAGTTCTCTCTCTCACACACTCTCGCACACACAGAATGCATTCAAAGGTTCAGCTTTATCATTTTTTACTGTAAGTTCACAATTTATTGAATACTACTTTGTTGAATACTATTTTTATTGAATACTACTTTGTTGGTGAGCAAAGATCCAAAATGACAGGACCGTTTTTTTGTCCCAGCCCCTAGTGGTCTGTATACTGCCATTATGACACTGCAGTGATCCTCACAGCCCTCCTGCAAGTTTTCACCAATGCTTGAATGTTTCCCTCTTTTAGGTGAGATAAAAAAAATCACATGAAAATAAAGACTTAAAGATGAATAGGTCAACACAGATCTGCTCTAACAGTGACCCCCATCCCCCTGCATGCAGGTAGGTTGCCTTGCTGATGTGTGGTTAAAGACTAGTTCATGTGTGTTAGCCATTCTCTACCCCAGGTGTTCCAAATCCCTGTATCTGTGTGCTCTGTTATTTCCATAGTCTACACACATTGGGAATGATACACTACTAAATAATACCTGATCAACGGTGATCTTGTACTCAGAAACTGACCACTGAGGAACAGGTGCGCAACTACTCACTTTTTGGGGGGTATGCAACCCCCGGGTCGAGGCTGGTCATAACATCTACTGCCAGTGGCCAGGCACTATGTTTCTTAAATATTTTAAACAGCATATTTAGAGCATAGTCATGATTTAAAAGCACAATAACAGTTTTAAAACATAAATGCCAGTGATATTTTTTCTGTCCCTCCGTTGTTTTGGCGCCCCCCCCCCCCCCTGGTGAGGATATACTGTATACCCCATTTTTGCACCACTGGTGAGGAATAGGGTACAGTATGGTTAAATTGTGCATCTCAGTGACCTGAGTAAAGCATGTAACTATGCATCTAATAGTGGACCTGTAAGGTAGGTTAATCTTATAAAATGACCAGAGCGTCTAGGTACAGTACAGGAGTTTCTCATGGTGATGTTATGGGCTTACTCCATGCATGCTGATAAGACGTACAGATGATGTTTTACATCGCATGCCATTATTTGTGTTTAAACTGGACTATGCTTTTCATCTTCACCATTGGGGAAGAACATTTTACACTTTAAAATCCCCATACATTTCAAATTTTATGTCATGTGGTTTTCTATGGTGAAATCAGCACATTGACTATCACCTTCATCAGCTGTCAAAATGCATCTGCCGGACAGTTTGATCAGGAGCCAGATTTCTTAATCCTAATAAGAGTAATCATCAAAGCCAGGCTAGCTATCTGCCTGCTCTGTTTGTAGTGCTTTTAACTGGGCTGAAAACCACACTCAGCCCTCTTTGTTTGTAAAAGATTTGAAGCCGGGCTTGAAAACACAGCCTTGAGAGCCAGAGCTTCGTGCTTTCATTTTCTACCTCTGTCGGTTTAAGCTCGTTAGTGTTTATTTTATTGGATGGCTTTTTCATCACAATCCATGGGACCTTGTTGAAAACCAATCTGCTCACACTACCTCATTTTTGTCCGAACCATTACACTTCCCACAGAGCAGCCGAGCGCCGCTTCTGAGGGTGTTAAAGAGATCAGGGGGCAGGGAGGCGGGCAGGTACAGCGAGTAAAGCAGCTGCCTTGGCAGCACATCCTCTGAACCAATAATCCCGGTAATTTTCATGGCTAGGGGAGTAGCCGCCCATCTAAATTGCACAGATGTTTCCCACGCTTGCGGCCCGATTGATTTCCCTGTTGGGGAACGTAATTGTCCGATCCAGTTCTCTCTGACAGTTTCTCTCGGTAGATATCTCCATAACACTTTGAATCATGACTCCTTCCTCCTGAAGTGAAACTGCAGCCAAAACGCAAGGGGCCTCAGTGATGAGATTAGTTTTTGGCTCTGCGAACATCAGCCTCCAGCTTTACTAGTGCCGAGTTCCCTTTCCCATTAAGTTCCTCTCAATTACATTGAGGCCATCATGTAATTGTTTGACAACAACGGGCATTGTAATACTTGTAACCATTTAACACTTCTGTTCTTTAGCCACTTCTCAGCAGAACTGATGCAGATTGTATGTGTGTGACAATAGAGCTCAATTCTTTAAGTTTACTTGTTCCAAGGTCTGTTTTTATTGTCTCTGGCCTTGCTGGTGGAAGTCTGTCACTTACCGTTATGCCAAAGTCAGAGTTGAACAACTCTTGCCATTAAGCAGTAGTTATTAACTGTATTTCCAACAGATGTTTCCTGTATTACCCAAACATATAGCATGCATTGTTTGTTCCGTTTGCATTTCACAGTAATTTTACCCCACATACAGCTAGGTCTGGGCAATATGACGATATGAGATTGTGAAGACAATCTATGTACTGACGATCATTCTATCTGTCTTTTGTGGTTCTATGATCTTCCAAATTTTTTTCCTCAACCAGATCGCACTACTTGCTGGTCCGCTTAATGTCTGCCTTATAGAAACAGCACCAACCAAAGTGAACAACGGCACTGACATACAGTTCTCACCCAACCCCCCTCGTTTTATTAAGAGTGGAGCGGGAAGCAATGCCGAAAGTGGTTCCTAAAACTCTTATATTTAAAGAATTGCACTCATTGGCATTTTTGTGTAGTTCTCGTTGTTCCGAAGTAACATTAAGTATTTATTTAGCTTTAAATATACATATTGGCAAAATGCACAAACTGATTAAAATCTATTTAGAAATGATATTTGGCCTAAGTGCTGTTTTGTTCTTTAGAACTATATTTTTTACAAAGGAAAATAGTTTGGTTGTACTGTGTAGTAACTTGCAGAACACTAAAAAAAAAACCTATAGTTTCAAATCAATACAAATTGTATGATAAAATTAAAATCATGATTCAACTATTAAAAAAATCGTGATATGATATCTTGGGCGTATCGCCCACCCCTACAGACACCTAATGCTTTACTTGTGGAATTTAATTTTGTTCTGCTTATTTAAACCTCACTCCTTGCTCGGGGGAGTGAAGTGAGAGAGCAGAACTCTTGCCAGCATAGGAATTCAGGTTAGGTATGTATGAAATTTCTTTGTATTTTTATGTTTTGTTTGTCAAAGTAGTGGTGATTTCTGTGTCAGAAAATACTGTCAGGAGAGCATATTAGTCAGCCTTCTCTCTCAGCTTGATCTGCTACATCACTTAACCTCTCAATAACTTTAAGTGACTAATGCTATTTTTTAGAGGTAGGAAGGCCAGTGCAGTGACTCTCATTCCGTAAATTGTGGTCATGTGATGAAATATGAGAGAGTTTGTAGTTTGGTTGGATGGCCCTGCAGCGGGCTTCTGCGGAGTGTTTGTCTTTGTCTCTTGAATGAGGTTTGCTTTGGTCTCTGTCTGCCTGAAGTTGACCTGAAACTCTGCCAACGAATTGTCATAAAATTTCATTTTGTTATAAAACCATATGAGGCTGTAACATTCATGACCCATGAGGAAAAACTGGTGGTCTCTGATCAGCATTTTCTATGATTCAATATACTGTACTGGAAAGAACCCTGATAAGTTATGCTTGTCTATTGTGGGAATGCATTGATGATAAATCCAGTGCCAGTGCCATAGATGAATGATACTGATGACAAAGACACATTTCCTTTAAAAATGTAGGTAGTGAATTCTACTGGTTGCCTGTAAAAGAAGATCTTCTGAAAACTGTTTTTTCTTAATAACGGAGATGCCACAGACAGTTTAAAAATGAACTTCCTATAACATGCTGCCTGTTATCAGCCTGTTATTAAATGTATATATAGTCATATATTCATAAATCCTTTCTCCAAGTATGGTTCATCTGTCTCCTCTAGCTTCTCCGGCATCTGCTGCTGAGATCCAGTCTCATAATAAAAGAGGTGAATTATTTGAGGTAATTCATGAAGAGTGGGTCCTTGCATGCAGATTTGCCTGATTTGTGTTTAGGCTACAGCATTGAAAAAGTAAAGAAAAAAATAGTGAACACCCCACAGCACATAGTGTGAACAATGTGAAATTCATTCTGTGCATTTAAACCATTCACCAAGTGAAGCAGGAGCTGACACTTCGCAGTGCCTGGAGAGCAGTGTGCGGGTGACGTTACCTAGTTCAACAGCACCTCAGTGGTGCCACTGGCAGTCCTGGGCTCCGAACCAATGACCTTGTGTTTCTAGGGACAACTTCCTACTTAGCATCCATTAGTAGTATGTTTATGTTTATTTATCTTGTTATTGTAATATGCCTTGCAAAATATGAAAAACGGCTTGATGTAACAATGTTAAACATTACGCAGTGCTGATCCAAATGATCTGTGATTGTACCCTTAAACTAATATTAAGGTTCTGACATTGCTATGGGTGGCCAGTGATATCAGTACTGCAAAAACGAATACTGTGATGACGATTTACATATGAGACCGAACAGGCAAAAACATCTACTGTATGGCATTAGTATGTTAAGATGAATTTCCTCTGCTGGAAGAGGAGGGCTTTCAGGGTCCTGTAAAAGTCAGGCGTGGCAGTGGGAGAAAGTGGTACCGGTGGAAAGTGGGAAAAGCTCCTAAGGTCAAGCAGCATGAAGCACAGCTCCCTTCATTTACTGTAGATTTGTATAGGTGGCCCTGCCACAAATGATGTCAGCTGTCGTTAATTGTTGTAATTTGCTTGTGTGACTTTCATCAGGAGTCCACAATAGTCCATTAAATGTCAGAGTGGAGTCACTGCATAATGTTCCATGCAGGAGAGCCAAAGCCCCCCTGTTGTATGGAAAAGCTGAGCAGTGTCATTCTGAGCTTGTGTGCTTATGTGAGACGGAGTGATTGGCTCCAGAAGAGGGATAGTGAACCATCGCTCTCCACGCGTGTTTGGGAAGCAACTCAATTTCTGCTTAAACGCTCAGTTCTCAGCAGCACACCTACATTGTCTTCACAAGGTCATAGAGTCCTTTCACCTCGTGCACTACACACACGCACACTGCCCTCACACTGTCATTACCACACTTTCATGTGGATAGAGACAGTGATAGAGACAAGAAGCCTGAAGGTATGGTGTTTGAAATGCAGGAAAAGGCTAATTATAGTACCATTGAGAAGGCAATCAGCCCTGTTTGAGAGAGTGTAAATGACTTGTCCACGGCTGCTTGATGTTCTGTAGTGTTTAAACATGGCAGTCTCTGCAAAGTGTCTCCTGAGTGTTTGTGTGCGTTTCTTATGTGGAGTGTGGCGTGTGAGTTCAACCTGTGTGGTCTTCAATAACATTGTAGGAATACAATAATTTTAATTATATTATATTATATTATTATTATATTTATTTGCAGGGCTGGGATTATTTATCAAATTGATAATTACTGATAAATTACATACATTTAGTACAGTTTAGCATCTATTTCTTATCAACTTGTAAGCATCAGCATTCTGAGTTTCAATCTATGATCAGAAACATCCTGGATTGATTTGTCCCATTACCAGACATTGGTTGTCCAACTGACTACATAGGGAAAAGCTAAAAAAAAACAAAAACCCCAGTATTTTCTTTTCTTTTCTTTTTTTACTTTAGTTTAATTGTAGCTATGAAGTGTTCTTAATACAATGAGTTGATTTCTAAGAAAAAAACGTCCCTGATTTCATTTATTAAAAACTCATATGTGATGAAGACTAAATGGACTCACTGAGTAGTAGTGGTGATAGTCATTTTCCAAAATCAGAGCCTATTTAAAAAAGGTGTTTAAAAAAGGTTTGACAAAAACTTTTAGCTTTCCCACCTGCCTGTGGTGCAAATGGACACTGAAAAACACTGGTTGTTTTAAGTAATACAAGTAATACAAATTTTATTTAAAGAGCAATATTTTTCAGTAGTTTTGCCTCAGCCCTCTTCTTTTGTATAGAAATTTTATATGCAAGAGAAAGTATCAAGGAAGACGAAGTAATGTTGGCATGTTGTAACAATAAGGCTATATCAAGTTTTATCGTGCAGAATATAATCTTAATTTTAGCGTTTTAATGTTTTATTTCATAATAAAGTATTATTTTCAATTTTTTTTTGTTTGGCCATGATCCAGTAATGTCTATTAGTAGATTCACCACATGGCTTGGGTCAGTTTCTGACAGAATTTTAGCACTTTTTCTATTTGTAGGATTTCTCTGTTTTGGCCCACTATGGCAAAATCTTTGCCACAACAAAAATATATTAACAAACGATGGCCACAACACATGACAAAACGAAACTAAACTGCCTTTTAGGTCTTATCTCCCAGTTTAGCTAAACCCATCTTTGCTGCAATTAATAGTCAAGTCAAAGAAATGAAGAAAGTGATTAAAGAGACAACATTCACTTTCAACTTTGCTTGAGTCCTCAGAAGCTGTGCTAGCCAATCTGCAGGTCTCTGATCTTGAGGAGTCTACCAATCATAATGCTTTCTTGGTGCTAAAGTCAGAGGTCTGCCAGGATATGTTGGTAACTACCAATGCTTTTTGGGCTAAACTGACAAAGGGACATTCTTGCTGCTTTAACCCGAAAATCATTGGTGTAGAGGAAGACATGGAGAAGGCTCACCAAACATGCTTAGCTAAGCTAATGGCACAACTTTCTGGAAAACGTATCGAAGCCCATCAAAGTACCATCAAAGCCCAAACAGAGCAAACAGAGACCTCTTCTCGGGAGAATCCACACTCTATTACGGGAGAGATACATTATGACCAGGAGATGGATCTGAGGTGTACAAAGAAAAAGAAAACCTTTTTTTCTTGTACACCTTCACCATGCACTTTCTCAAGACTGAATGTCATCCACAATGAAGAGGCAGCAGATATTGCTTAGTCTCTACTCAGTGCAAGTACAAGCTGAGGGAGAGGTCAGATGTAGCTATTACCTAAAGGTTTCGAGACAGGAATATTGCCGAAATAGAAACACAAGAAGGAACCTAAACAAACATAAACCAATGATAGTATGAGGGACGACAGACAACTAAACTATGAAACAGTGGAACTTGAATAGTAACTAACAAAGGACACAGCACTTAGATAAAATACAAAACAGCTGATGAACATAAAGTAGCAATAATAATTCAACTTAAGTTCTTTAACTTAATCCACAGTGATCTGTAGCGGCCACTGACTGGGGCCGTCACATGTATGAAAATTAAAATATGATTAACAAATAACAAAACATAGAACATAATTAAAAAAGAAATTTTAAGATAAGATAAAATACTGACTAAGCAACTGAGAGGCATACAAGCAAGCAAAGGCAGTTCATAAATATTAGAGCTACTTTAGGTGTAGTTATTAACAGTTCCAAAGTTAATAATAATCCAATTTACTTTTTCAGATCACATACTGATCAGGCATGAAATTAATTTCATCTACCTAATACTGTGTAGGTGCCACCGGACAGCTCTGACACCTCAAAAGGTGTGTTGTGGCACTACGACATTAACAGATACTGTAAATCCTGTAAATTGCAAGGTAGGGCCTCCATGGACTAGTTTTTTCAGCATTTCCCACGAATGCTCGATTATATTAAATCTGGGTCATGTCAACACTTTGAATTGTTTTCATGTTCCTCAGGCCATTCCTGAACTACATGTGCAGTGTCAGAGTACAATAAATAGATCTCTTTCTGAGAGATGCCACTATGGAATAATGTTGCCAATAAGGAGTGGACTGGGATGTTTATGGATTGAACTTTTCCAGCAGAACGCTGCTCAGAGCATCACACTGCCTCTGCACTCTTGCCCTCTTCTCATAGTGCATCCTGGTGCCATTTCTTCCTCTGGTAAGTGATGCATATACGCCTGGACGTCCATATGATAAAAAAGGAAAGTAAGTACTTTCTGTTGTGGACAGGGTCATGGTGGGCTCTCTAAGCGGCATGTGACTATTCAGCCCTGGACACAGAAAGATGTGGAGATGTTCTGACCCAGCCGTCTAATCCTCACAATTCCTTGTGTTTGCCCATATTTCCAGTATATCAACTTCAAGAAGTGACAGTTCACTTGCTTCCTAATACTCCCCAACTCATTGACAGATGCCATTATGACAAGATAACCAATGTTATTTACTACACCTGTGAGTGGTTTTAATGTTGCCACTTACCACCTACCAGTTAACCAGTTAATTGCAGATGAAATGGCCAAAAGATGAGGTGTCATCTTCACTCTGACCAAGCTGACTTTGTTCCTGGCAAATAATCTTTTGCGTGTCACTTACTTAATATTTCCTACAATAAATATAATCAAGGATTGGAATGAATGGAGATACATGCATCCAGTTTTAAAGCCTTTTTGATGACAATTTGGTGTCTTTCATGTTGTATTTGACCGAACTGTATTACCGCCACCAGTCCATAAAAAGAAGAAGCTGCTGCAGCATGTAGCATGACTCCTCTGTGTCTTGTCCTCGTATTTTATTGTTTTAACACCCGCCTCCCAAATTTAAATCGTTATCTCAGTTTATTTAGTATTAGTAAGCTGTGGCCTGTCTAAATGTGGGTGGTTTTTTTTGTGCACGAATGTTCGTTTTTGCTTGCCACACGCTGCTAATGCTGGCTTATGTATAAAGACTGGCTTATGTATTGTTGGGTTAGGTGTTGGCTAATTTATTTTTTGACAGTTGTTGTATAGATGCTCTGATTGCAGTATCTTGGTTAAATAGTTGACTCGTATTTAAGCTGTTTTTCAGGTAAGAAACAGTTGTGGACTTCTTAAGCACTGATGTACGTCGCTCTGGATAAGAACGTCAACCAAATGCCGTAAATGTAAATGTAAATGTAATGCTAACCGCTAATGCTAATGGTTTTTTAAGCAATAAAGTTTTCTGATCCTGATTAATTATTTACCTTTGTATTTTCTTTAAGGGTAATGCATTACACAAACTTAAAGTGTTTTGGGAGCATATTTGGGGGCATATATTTGGGTTTTACCAAAATACAACGTGGTTTTTCAGTATACGCGGGTGCTCTTGGAATGTAACCTCAGCGAAAAGCGGGGGATTGCTGTATTTTAGTTTACACTGTGGCATGGGGGTGTTACCTTTGCTGGAACCCTTGATAGTGGGTATCAAAGATAATTGTGATATTAAGGCATTAAGGCTGTGTATGTTTCATTTTTTAACATTAAGAAACTCTTGAATATTGCAGAGATCTCAGTCTTCTTTTCATAATAATATATCTTATTCTCTTCTTAGTCTCTTTCAATCGTAACTGTTCATCGACCTAAAATTACCTTTTTTATCTTGGAAGGATATTAATTAGTGATTTTAATCAGTCATGTGGAAAGACTTTGCAACAGCTGAAGTCAAGTTACACAATTTTGTCACTTCATTTCAAGTCTGCATCTTTTGTCAAATGATGTTTTTTTAAATCTGAAGTTCCCCCAAGATCACAGGTTACAGGTTACATGAATTCTTGCAGTAGCACCTAGGCTCGACTTGATCTCACATTTCGTCTCCCTGTTCTCTAAGCACTCTGAGGAAAGATTTATGCAAAATCCATGCATGAATGTAGGGCTTAATTTAATTAAAATAGTTCAGAGGTATAGAACTGGAACACAGCTAGGCATTGTGAAAGTCTGAATATTTAGAAGAAAAATATCGGATTCAAGCTCTAGCGCTCAGACACAGACACAGACACACAAACACAAACACACAAGCACAGACAGGAGGCAAGACAATGCAGGGTGACTGTCAGATGTTTAATCCATTCAATACAGGATTGTTCACTCAGTGCAAGTGCCAAAGAACAAGATTTCAGTCAATAGGACGTGCTGTTTATGTACAGGTTGAGATGTTGTCCGAACAGGCAGGACACAAACAACGTGTCTCTAGTCTTGGGCAGCAGGTGGGCGGGGAAGGAAATCATTTACATAGTGTTTTTAGAAATGAATTTGTGGACGACACATGGGCCATCCAAGTCAGCAGCAAAGAAACAGAAAACAAAAGTATAAACCGTAAACACAAACAAAATGGATGCCAAAGCAAGCAAACAAACAACTAAACAGAGAATTAGGCTAAAACATGAGGGGGGGAGGGGGACTGTTGATGTCTTCATTCAAATAACCACAAAATAAGTCAATTAACACCTTTACTTGTATATAGATTTATATTTATATATCTAAAGTGCATTATGGTACAAAAATATAGAAGGTCAGCAGCACCTTGATACATTTACAAAATAAATACACCATTCAAACAAAATAAATTACTGCAAATCTGACATTGATAATTGGCATAGTCCTACCAAAATATATATATATAAAATAAAAAGGAAAAAAGAAAAAAGCAAAGTATTCACAAAGATCAAAATCTGTAGCCCCACAGATCACTGAATAATGTTTTATCATTATCTTTTATTATTCGTTTATCACTAGTCTGGTGAATATTTACAAACAATAAATATTTCCCTAACATTGTCCTAACCATCACGATTACAGTGAATACTGCAACATGAGCATTTAGGTGTCCGTTTTAAAATGTCCTTTTTCAATCTGAAAGGGAAAAAGAAGAAAACAGAGGAGATTAGTTTCAGAGACCCTGCTGCACCCTTCACACAACAGTTGCCACATGCCGTAAAATGAACATAAAGTTCACTGTTTTAAAGTCTTAACAAAGCTTCATGGTGTATGTGGGAGCATACATGCATATTTGTTTGCCTGTGAATGCATTTTCCTTTTATGCATGTGTGTGGTATGTTCATGCCTCATAGTTTCCCCAGGGCAGAGAGGATAAAAGGGGGGGGGGGGGGGATTCGTACATGTGCTTGCAGTTATGCAAAGGAGACACCTTTCCTTAAGCAAACACCCTGGCCACCCCCCAATTCCACCCCACCCCAAACTAAACCTGTACTCAACATCAAACAGTCTACAGTTCCTCTGTGCGGAACCATGAAAATGTGAGAAAATAAAGTAGATTTGTGGGTGTTTTTGAGTGTGTGTGAGTATAAGGGCGTGCACACCTGGATGCAACGGATACCCAGATCTACACTACACTGCACTACACTGCACTACACTGCACTACACTAGTTAGTTTCCTTCACCATTTAATTGAATCCTTATCAAAGTTTTTGGTGTTGGGTGAATACATCTCACTGCCAGCAGAAATCATGAAAAAGCTAAATTTTTATCCCTTTAAAATAAAGGCTTATTCCATTATTACTCTTAAGGCTTATTTATCTAATATCTACTATGAATTGTTCTGCTCTGAGATGAATTTGTTAGTCATGTAGTTACAGAAATGAGGAATTGGAAGTGAGGCCCCATCTGCATAAAAAAGCCGTTATGAACAATTCTTTGTGGTATTTCTATGAGTGGATGACTGTGAGAAAATGAATGTGCCATGCATGAAAGTAAAGAAAAGACTAGTTTTTTTTTACCGTTGTCAGAAGCTGACAGTGTTTTAGTGCTGTGCTCCTCGCAGGCCCGTAAGCGGCCGCCACTCCAGGTGAAGGCCGCTGCCCAGTTCGTCCACCAGGGCCCAGCTCAGCGAGCGGGCTCTTCGTTTCCGCTTCTCTCCTTCTCTTCTCTTCCCTGCGCGCCCTTTCTTCTTCTTCTTGCCACCCGCCTTCATGGGACTGTCTTTAAATGGCTGCGACTTGTTGGTTTCCTGTGGCAGGTTGGTGCCCTCCTCATCATCCAGGTTAAAGCTAATTGGCAGGTTCTTGGTGCCGCCAGCGGGTTTCGGGTGGGCAGTGCCTGGGCTCACACTGATGCCAACGCCCACAGGAACGCCCATGTTTACGGCCCCACCTCCACCGCCACTGACTCCACCCCTCTGCTGCACTTCACGGATCTCCGCTGTGTGGACTTCATGCAGCAGCTCCTGCAGCCACATGCGCCTCTTGAAGTCCTGAAGTGTCCGACCCTTGTCATGCATCAACTGAGCATGAGTTACCGACCGCTTCCTAAGAGAGGGAGAAAAAGCATTTCAATTAAAATGACCCCCTAAAGTGGCTCCGACTACAATTGTCTGTGTAAGACTACGATTAGTTGTCGTTAGTCACAACTGACATTAGTAGGGGACGGGGTTGTGCATGTGCAGAGTCTCGGCCGGTGTGCGGGAAACAAAAAGTGGAGGGAAGAAACTAATGATTTTGAAAAGTCAGGGAACATGTCCCCCCCGCTATAATGGTTCCGGCACCCATGCCTCTGACAAATATACCACTTTTTAAAACAACGAGGCCTCCCCTTGGGCCCAAGCTGTTACTCATTCTGCATTTCCCCAAAGACTCAACAGTTCCAGGTCCCTGCATCTAACCAAAATAAACTGCTGAGTGATGATGTGAAACACTTTCAAAAGAAGGCACTGGGCTATGGAACGACTTGTCAGGGGGTCCAGAAGCTTTCGACTGTTTTTAGACACACTTCCATGGTTGATTAGGAGTTTTAAACATAGTACATCAGAACTGTCTTAAGCAGGACATTCCTGAGCCATAGCAAACGCCAATAATTACATTGGACTATTCATTGGAGGAGGATGATTAAAATGTGGACAGGCAGCCTAAACTATTTTACAGTAATTCTAATTAATGGTGCCATTGTGTCCTACTTTAAATCATTTGGAGGTCCAAGTGCCTCTACCTTTGACAGTTGACAGCTTCTGCAGTCGAAAAACCCTCTGCTATCGTATGCAGTTTTGGATACTGGGCACACAGTCCAAGTGTCTTGAAACAATTACACATATCACAGAGCTGGTGCCTTGAATGTGCCAAAGTAAAGCATAATTCAGTGCTATTTCAAAATATTCACTCTTTCACTCTTGAGAGAGCGGTGGTGGGTCTGAGACCCACTTGCAGCTGCTGGGGAGGAGAAAAATATGCATGCATCAGTGCGACCAGCAGGTGGCAGTAAAGTATATGAGTGGATTGGTTGGTCACATCAGGACAAGTTCAGTCATGCCTTATCAAAGGTTTTCAGTATTGTATGTGATGCAGTTCCTGACCTTTCTCTATACTACATAAGAAAATCAGGCAAAATTGAGCAGTGGCACAATGTTCAGTTGTGTCTTTCATTGGAGAGCTTGAGCAAAAACATCTATTCATCAAACTCAATCTCAGTCCCTTTTCTTCCACATTCATTCCATAAAATGTATTGTAAGTGTATTGTAGCTTTCTGCAGCATCAGTATTATGTTAGTAGTTATTAAATGACGGCCCACTCAGAGCTTAACAGGTAGGCGTTATACCTATCATCCGATTCATAAAACTCAAAATCTGTATATCATGCTGCGGAATTTGTAGCGCTGCAAAAATTGCCATTTTTCCGTTCCGTTAAACTGATCTGTGAGAGGACTTTCCTGCCAGGCGTTTGGAGATGAGTTTTCCTTTCTTTGGAAAGTCCGTTTATCCCCCTCCTGTGTCTCCTAAATAATGTGTTGTGTCCTGGCCTGGTGTGTGCTGGTTGGGGAAAAAAGCTCCTCACTTCTGTCACTCCTCATTATATTCACCATATATTTGGAGAGATTTATGAGTGAGAAATGGTCCTGAGAGTGCAAATCGCTCCCATAAAAGCCAAAAGTCAGTTGCTCTGTGTGCACAGATAAGCTAACAGACAGGCCTAAAATGACAAGCGAAGGTAAAAGTGAAACACTGGAGCGCTGTCAGGAAGCACACACAAGAAGGCCTTGTTCTGGAGCGCAGATTAAAGAGAACCCCCAGTACAGGGCCCAGGGACACTGGAGCACTGCATTACACAGAAGACTGAAAATACACAACCCTGACCTTAGGTCAGATTCCTATAGTTTTATATGTTTCTTTTTATATGCTGTGGATTGATATACGATATTTGTTGAATGTTTTCCTGCGGATTGGTATATGATATTTGTTTAATATTTTGCTTGGTGTAGTAAATGTAAAGGTAAAGGGAGACATGAATATGGTTGGTGCTCGGTCAGGTCTGGAAATTCCAACACCAGATCAGATGCTTCAGAAGACGTGGGCTAGAACTAAATCAGAGTTCTGTTGTGCATTGTGCGTTGTGCAACAGCAGCAATGACTACAAATATATATATATATATATACATGCACACACATATGACAGAAGCAAACTCAAAGAAAAAGAAAAAGTTTTAGTGAATAAGGACGGAAAACTCCTTAAAAATGACAGACCAAGCAGAACCTACAAAACGGGTAAAAAAGCGAGAAGGTACGGATGAGAGAGAGTGAAAACTTTAAAAATAAGAGACCGAGCATACTGTGCGAAATGGGTGGTTGAGTTAGAGAGAGAGACCATAAAGAGGGGATAAAAGAGTGTGTGTAAAAAGTAAAGGCACCGAGTCGGCTGTGGCAGTGGGGATGGGGAAAATGTGTTATTTCTAAACTGCATGGAGGATCAGACCAGGGTGTCATGCTGGGCTGCACTCTGCCCTCTAGTTCCTCTGCACTAATGCCCAGCCAAACACAGCCAGCACCACCGCAGGTCTTCTTACTAATATCACCCAGTCATCTTTTAAGCTAAATTTCATCAAGACATCTCGTTGGTTATTTTCAGCCTTTTCTGACACATATGGGCTATGTCAGCTTGTGTTAAATGGAAGAGAAATGTGTGTTTAAAGTTGGGTGTAGATCTCGCATTGATATAACTTTGCAGTGAACGTTTATAATGAATATTCACCAGAATTACAGATAGATTTTTTTCCAGTTCTTCTGTTCGAATAATGATTTATAGACATTCTCATACACCGTTTTTAATTCTAGTTCAAATAATGTTGCACTGATAGAATTAATAAGAGCATGTTTGTAACTGTAGATATTTTCAGTAATTATGCGCGTGTGTATTTGTGAGAGAGAGATAGAGAAAAGCGAGAGAAAGAAAAGGGGGGGGGGGGCAGTATATGTCACCTGTGTAGCTGTTTACCTTTTGACCGGAAGATGCGGAGATGCTTTACTATGCTAGTTTAAAAAGCAGGGTGGCGATGAGAGTGACCATAACTGGCCCTCACCGTATTCATGTCCTTTCTGGCTGAAGTGTTTGATCTTTGCTGGCTGACTTGGCGCAGGGCCAGTTTAAACTCCGGTAGGAGGCATTGTGCTCGATGGCAGATTGTCAACTCCATAGACTTGTCAGCATCAGCTCGTTATAAATGGTGAACGCCCTTCTGGATGTTTTGCGAGCTTGTATGAAGATAAAAGATCTTGAGTGGATTCTGCTGAAAGAGGACCTGTGTTGTTTGGATCTGACTGACTCTAACATGATACTTTAATATCCTCTGTGTGAGCGAGAGTTCAGTCTATTAGAGATATTATCAGGAAGAAAGGCCAAAACATTCAGCTCATCGAATTACGTTAGACAAAACTGAATTGCTAAATGTATTGACATTGACTTGTTAGATTCAGCTGTTCAGACAGAAAATGCTACTGATTAATAGATGCAGCAGTGACAAGTTGTGTAATATTTCCAGTAAAGAATATTTTGCTCCGTGTGGGTGGCAGAGTACAGAGGAAACGTCTCCCTGTTTAGGCATTCCTAAAGCTGGGAGGTCAGAGGTCGATTGACACATAGTTCTTGGCGACTAAACAGAGGTCATTAGACAACAGAGTGTATGGTTAATCTTGTTGCCTTATCCAAAACAGCCCCAGCAACCAGCCACCCCTCTCCACCTCCAGCAAAGAACACATTTGGGAGTCGCTTGTATGGAGACCACACACACACACTCACACAGACAGACACACACACACACACACACACACACAATAATACACACACACACACACACACACACATGCACACACACATAAACACAGACATATGAATCAGCCCTGAGCTACGTCCTGCATCAACACTACAGCGCCTACAGATCCTCCCTGTAGAGCTTTAACTGTGAAAGCAGCTTCAGTCAGAGCATGCCTCGGAGCACACCATAGTAAATGTGTATCCGCTTCTTCATGCAGAAAGCAGTCTGTGTCATTCTCTATCTTGGACAGGAATTTGCCTGTGCTCTTTGTAAATTGTCGGTGTGTTTTTGCATTTGAAAACTTGCCTTGACATTGTGCAAATATTTCACAATGAATGGACAAATACCAATTAGAAAGTCCAAACCGTTTTAAAATCTCTTAAATTTCCCTTTATGAGAGGAAAAATAATGTTATAACATCACTAATATGTTCTTTAAAGGTACACATTTCTAAGCTGATGCTGTCCAGTACAGACAGCATGTGTAAAACTTTCAGGACACTTTTTTGACTGTTTCCGTCTGTCTGACACACTGAACCTGTCTCACATACACAAATCACAACAAGTCACACTTGCTTTCATGCACCTTAACGCTTCACTTTCTCACTGGCTCTCTCACTCTTCATTAAAAGCCTACTAGAAAGTTTGCCCATCACTGGCAGGGTCAAAGAGTGCACGAACACTGCGGGAGATTAGCTTTCCAAAGGGAACGGCTCTCTAGAACTGTGTTTTGCATCCTGGGCCCCGCTCAGGGGCGTACAGGACTTGAAAGCGCGTTTGCTCGGATAGGCATAATATACTCCAGCAGGACAAGCCGTTTAGCTTGGGCCGCCGCCTAGCTCAGCATCAGCACTCCTCCTCTCTCTCTCTCTCTTTCTGTCTCTCTCTTTCTCCCATTTGTATCACCCCCTCTCTTCACCTCTGGCGCTCTCTGTAATCACCTCTCTCTATCAAAGAGTGGACCATTTGTAGCGCAGAGAGGGTGGGCTAGAGGAAAAACGGTGGGCAGTGGACAGTTGGCACAGTGAGAAATGAACTGAGGGCCTTACAAGCTGAGAAGAGACTGATCAGAGAGACTGGAGGGGTGGGGTGGGGGGGCTCAGCGCTCCATCAGGGTGAGCATTACCCCCCTCTCTGAGCAAACACACAGGTGGGCGCTGACTATCAAAACAGCTCCAGGCACGATCGCCAAATGAGCACATTTTCCAGCCCTGTTACAGCCAACCACTACTTTTTCCTCACCACACAGCAAGTGATGATAGTAAAAACAATAATAATAATAATAATAATAATAATAATAATAATAATCGTAATAATGTTTTTATGGTGTTTATATTATTTTTTATATAAATACATTTATGTTAAATTCTTTAACTCTCATTAACCTGCATGTAGGTCCACATTTTAGTTCAGTTACTAAATTACTTGTATTCATGGTAGATACCAAATAATATGTAGTTGTCACCAAACAATCATAAAAGATGCAAAATATAAAAGGTGAAAAGTTTTTATGTACACAAAAGCATACCATTTTCTGTGTCAGTATGTAAGTTTAAAAATGAATGGACTTACATTCTGTTGCTGAGGGCATCAATGGGCCTGCCGTAGTGTGGCACAGGAGAGCACAGTAAGAAGACGGCCAGGCACCAGTGCTGCAATAGCCTCCTCGAACACAACATCCTCATGCTCAGTGTCTGTAAAAATGCAAAGCAGACATTCATGAGATTAGGATCAGGCCCCAAATACCGGAGAATTCATTAAGGAGCATAGGAACAAATTACATATTTAAAAAACCCAATTAATTATTTAATAAAGTGTTTAATACATGTTCTGTAAACCAATTACAGAAAAAGTAACTTCTGTCCATGTTTGTTCAGGGCAATGCTATTTTGGGCACACAAGTGCAAACAGACAATAGAAATATTTTTTAAACCACTAAATAAATAGTTGTCTTCCCATCCCAAAGCCCCCAACCCCCTCCAAGTCATAGGCTCCTTTTTTATATGAGGAGTAGGGGAGTTCAGACTGAAAAGCTGCAGCGCTCTTTTAACTCAAACCAGCCCAGGATGTTTCAGAAAGAAAAGGGAAAAAAAAGAATTCCAGCAAGTCCTCTGAGCCACAACAAAACTTAACAAAAAGCAACTCAGCTGGTGAAACCCACCAATTCCGAGAAGAAGAGGACCCACAGAGAGAGAGAGAAAGAGAGAGAGAGAGAGAGAGAGAGAGAGAGAGAGAGAGAGAGAGAGAGAGAGAGAGAGAGAGAAACTTACTCTTACAGCGATGTCTATTTCTCAGAGCCCCTGCTCACTTGTGTCCCCTCACCACTGTAAGCTCTTCAAAGTGTACCAACTTAACAAAGTCCAACCAGACTTAACCCCTGGGGTCAATGCGGGTGTGACGTCCTCTGTTTCCTCTTTTTGGAGAAAAAGATCTCACCAAATGAGGAAAGATATCACCAAACCTGGCTCTCCAACATGAGCTGCTTCTTCCAACAATGAACTAGGTTTTTTTTTCCTCCTTATTGGTAGAAAAGTCTTTTTTGAAGTTAATAAATCAACCAGACCCGGCTGAACACAAAAAAAACCCAAGGAGGAATCCGGAGACAGCGTGATGTGAGGTGAATCAGTGTGTGTATGTGTGTGAGTGTGTGAGTGTATGTGCTCCAGGTGGTCTCGCAAAGGCAGTCTCTGTAGCTCTGCTGCTGGAGGCTGTGCTCCAGCCTGTTATAGAGGAGGCTGTGGGACCGGCCAGCACAGTGATGGGAAAAGTTTCAGCAACAACTGTCTGCGCAGGTTGGGAGTGAGAGAGGGAGGGGTGAGAGAGGGAGGAGAGGTGGAAAAGGGAGAGAGAGAGGAAGAGTGGGAGGGGAGGTTATGACTTGGGGAGCCCTCACAAAGACTCAAAGACAAGCATGTGCATTTGTGTGTATGTGTGTTTCACAGAGAAAAAAAAAAGAAAGGCCAGATGTGGCAAGAAGGTGGCGCCCAAGGAACATTTCAACTCTGCAGGGAGATTATGCTGAGTGTGTCACACAGTGATCAACGAATTGTGGTAGGGGAGCCTGTTGTTCACACAAATATGCGCACAAGCACTAGGTGCAAATGTTTGGTTCTTGGACCCCTAAAGGCATGCAATAAGGAAATTCACAGCATTCTTTTCACCCCAAAGAGCCAATTTAGGACCTTCACTCAACTACATTTGGAAGCCAGAACCCAAAGTTCAGAGACATGGCAAAGCTCATTAGGAGCAAATGCACTGGGGTTGAGGGGCCGTATTTCTTTATGCTCACTGGTGACTTATAGGAGAGGCCAGAGAGCTATTAATTATGAGAGGTAAAGTTTTATTCCCACATGTTTGAGCAAGTTTTTCCCCCATTTTATTTAATGACAAATATAAATAACCAGCTTAGATGAGAAATGGTAACATCAAAATGTACTTTACAGTCCTGCAAAACCAAGACCCTAGGACCTAGGAATGAAAAAGAGATGCATTACATGCACTTAATTGAAATGTCTGTATTATTTTCACATTAAAAAATTACCAAAAGTATGTAAATCTGGTCATACATGAACACACCACAGCACACAGTGTGAACAGCTCGAAATACTTCCTCTGCATTTAACCCATTCACCAAGTGAAGCAGGGGGCAGCACCCAGGGAGCAGTGTGTGGGCACGGTACCTTGCTCAGGGTACCTCAGAGGTGCTTAGTGGTCTTGGGAATCGAACCCACAACATCCTGATCAAAGGGCGAATGCCTTAACCACTAGGCCACCAGCTGCCAAGGTACAAATGTAACCCTTTCCTTTGGGTGGAAATTATTTAACATACATATGAAGGTAAATTTGAACAAAACGGAACCCAGGGCCTTTTTTATAGCAGTGAACAGAATGTGCTCGGAAATGGAAAAGCTCAACCACAGCTTTCTCCCTCTCAGCCATTCTCCACAGGTCGCCAGGTAGAAATGTAATAGATAAGGTCTTTAGGCGTTCTCAGTCGTGTTGCTCCCCTAGCATTTGTGGTGGGAATTAGCCTGGTCACCTCTGTAATCTTAAATCTCCAGCCTGCTTTTTGCCTTTGAAACTAAGTCCACTGACATTTTCTGCTAGTGGGAAGCTGGCTTTGTCTCTGACTTCCTAATGTGATCTTGTTTAACAGCTCCTGCAGGTGCCACACATGTGTGTGTGTGTGTGTGTGTGACTGAGGCCCGTCGCGGCCTCGAGGCCTGTCAGTGGCCTTTTCAGAAGCAGCTTTTAGACAACTCCTGAACACACCTCCTCTCCTACTCTGACTCTCCCTGGGCTTTGATGTCACCCAAGCCTAAGTCATGCATGCCTCGGCAGAGCTGAGTTCCACAGCCCTGAGTTTAGATAAAAGAACTGTGTGTTGCTCTCTGTCTCTTGTTGCTGCATGGTTGCGATGTTCAGTGTCGCTGGTGCAAGAGCCAACAGAGGCAACATCCAAAATGCAATCTGGATCCGTCAATGTGTCTTCTCAAAGCGGGCATCACTGGAAAGTTTCAGTCAGCGTGACCCACACCAGAGCCTCATGGGTTCCGCATTAACTCCTTGGGCGTCCACTCTGAGTTTGGAGTGTTTATAAGAGGCATTCCTCCTTCTCCGTGTAACTCAGCTGGAGAGATACCTAAGCACTCTGATGAGGCTTTGGCCCAAGCCCACTGTCTAACTCAGCATAATGTGCTCAAGGACTCCCTTCTTTCCCCCTTCCCTGAGACCCTGCAAAGTAGTCTTTTTTGCCCTTATTCCTTCCTGGTGTGAGGTGCTATGGCAGCTCCCCTGAGTTTCTGATTTTCCACCCATTGTAAGTTGGGTGGAGGAGGCATAGTAGGAGCGTCTGAAGCGGTGTTCTCTTCACAACTTTGCATCCACAGCCTTTTATCTCTTACATTTGAAAGCAATGCCAATTGGATACAACCAATGTGCCCTAAAGGGCAAGCGTGGTTGAAATGTAGAACCTAAATCTTGTTTTCACCCCCCCTTTGAGATAGCAAGGTGGGAGTTGCTCACCATCAGCATGGGATCCACATGATTCCATCATCAGACCCAGTAGTAGAGTGTCTGCCTGGGATTATGTCTTGGCTTTCTTTCAAACATTTGGTTAACATCCTGGATTGCCTCCAGCGTGCAACATTCTCCAAGCAACTACACCTTGAAACGAGTTACTCGTTCGCCTGCTGAACAGGACTTTTTATGGTGATTGGGCAGCTTGAATGCAGGGTTTCAAACCACTGCAATGGGTTTGCTCTCATTTAATAAGAATGTTGCTGTTTTCAGACATAATAATTACTGTTCATCAAATACATTTACTTAGTTGAAGTAATATAATCGCAGCCATCACCAGAATGTTACTGTATATTAATTATTTCTCTGAAACAATTTAGAATGAAATGTAAAATATATTATTTTTGTATATTTATTATAATTGGTATTTGTTGTGGCCATAGTAGCAATGGTAAATGGTAATTATGGTAATTAGTAGTGGTACTGAAATGATAATTAATTAATGACCATAATTATTACATAAGCATGTTTTCACATTTAACCAGGATAAACAATCTCTAACTTTCTGAGGGTTACCTTTGCTGCCTTTATCAGCAAGTGTTCATTTTTCTTCTGCTTTCCCAGAAAACATGATTCACTTTGAGCCTGTATAGTTTACTAAAATGGCATAAATTGATTTTCACGGCTGTCTCTTATATTAGCATCCCACCCACAGACACATCAAGGGAATTCTAGGAATTCCTTGTAGCTGGAGTTGCCAGCTCACACAGCCGACATGCTCACTCAGCACCACCCCAGGTGCCTTTAAAACATTACAGGGCCTTTAGTCACACATGCTGTTAAGTGTTTTTAGGAATAGCCATTTTGACTTCATTTCTGTCTCCTGATTTCTTTGAACTTTGCAGCCGGTTATTTGTTCTTGTTTACTGCTGCAAGAGAACAATTCCTAATTGTGTATTCATCAACTTTCTAACAAAGCGTCTTTTCAGAACATCGCTCAGGGCACTGCAGCGTGTTGTGGGCTCCTGCTTTTAAGATAATAGTTCACATCCATTTGGGCCCGCAAAGCTGCATTCAGGTCTTACAAAAGTATTTACAAAATAAGTAAATTGCAGCCTATTGCAGATAGCATCAGTCACCGACTGCTGGTTGGCATGTGTTCTGTATTTGTGATGTAATGCACCTGAACTACTTTTTCTATTTCTTTTTGTTCCTTTTGCTTCTTCTTCTTTTTTGCTCTCAAACTCATTTGTGTCTAATAACAAACAGGCAGCTCTCCTCACCCAGAAGCTGTTGCCATTTTATTGCAGAGCCTCATCCAGATGATAAACGTTTGGCCCCTAAGTAAAGCAGTGGAGCACAAATTAGTGGAGTCGCTGCTATTTTACAGCCTCTTTTGCTCTCTGGGATAGTTTCCGCAGAGAGCTTTAGTCTCTACATGATGTACTCTACTCGTCTACCTCAGGTCTACCTGTCACAGTCCACGGCCCATGTGGTCACCCAGCCCCCCCCCCCTCCCTTTATATAAGGCTTTTCACGTTTGCTAGGAAAAAAAGACCTCATTCGAGGCCACTAAAAAGTCTACTTTACCTGCATATAAACAGGTGAAAAAAGTCTTTCCTGGCATGCAGCAGCCAGTGGGGACAGAGCCAGGAAAGCTGTTTTAGCTTCATCGAAAATTGCTGCCTTTTGGCAGGGTGCAGTATACACAAAACAAACGTCTACTTTTAATCTAACACTCATTTTCTTCCTTCATCTCTCTCCCACTCACGCTTTCTCTCTCACTTTCTCCCTCTGTTTCTTTCTCTCTTTCTATTCTAATCCCCGGACCAACTCTTTATTTTCATCTGTATTTTGCTGCTATGTCTATCGTGCAACACATTTTTCTGTCTTCCAGATAATTGCAATTTTCTTCTCTCTCAGCACATCTGCTATCTCTCTTTCCCAACTCACTCTCTCTCTCTCTCCCTTTCCCTTTCTCTCTCTCTCCCTTTCCCTTTCTCAGTCTCTCTTACCTGCCTTCTGTCATCTTCTTTCCCTCTCTCTCTCTTAACATTGGTGTCTCTCACCCTCTGTCTCACTCCTAACACTAAAACTCTCCTACCACTCTCTCTCTCTCTCTCTCTCTCTCTCTCTCTCTCTCTCTCTCTGGTGCTGTGTGTTTCTCCTAAGACTGCTGTTGACTCTCTAACAAAGATGAGAGCACAGAGGGATCAGGACCGTCTCCACATCTGCAGGGCATGAGTCTGCTCTGGGAATATTTCACATTTATTCCATGTCACAACTGAGGAAATTTACTTCCTCCAAAGCTGCTCTTGGCTCTTTTTCTGTGAGCATTGTCTTTGGCGATTTCATTCTTATGGGTCCGTTTTTGTCAGAAGTTTATCCAGTTGACATAAAAAAAAATGAATCACATTATTTCTCTTGTGGTTTGAGCTCAAGAAAAAAGGAAAAGATTTTTTGTATTAGTAAACATTCATATGTTTTCTCTTTTGCTATCAGAGGCATTCAGGCAAATTAGCAACAATTACCAGGCAGCCATCAACATTAAACGTGCCGCGTCATGCATTTCTCACGCTGTTACTCATTAACGTCTCAGTCACCTATTTGTCACGTTTTTCAGCCCGTGTTCTCTTTCCCCCACTAGTATAAGGTTGCTCATTTTCAAATGTCAGTTGAATTCTGTTTTTTAATGGTTAAATGCTTATAGAAGTATAGCCAATCAGATAATGACTCTTGTAAAAGAAAGAGAGAGAGAGAGAGAGAGAGAGAGAGAGAGAGAGACCTCCATGTGTGACGTCTGTCTGACATTTTGATGAGTTTTTCTGGCAGACATTACATTCTGGGTACGTGCTGAGCTACAGCACATATGGACCAACTCAGCTCTCTTCCTCGCACATAATTAGAGAAAACTACATTCTCCTTACAGCAAGTATAGGAGGAGAGGGGAGTACAGCCTGAATAGGGAGTTGAAGAACAGTATTTTTCTCCACGCTGAAAACATGTGAAAAGTTTGAAAACTGAAATCCCTCGACACACCATGTCTCAGCCTCACAGACAGCCAACAATCAAATTGTATTGATTTAGTATCATCACTATCGCAACTGTGTGCAAACACAGGGCAACAAAATCGTCTCCAAGAAATTTTACTGGTAAATGCAGTAAAGTTCTCTAAGATGGCATGCATCCCCTAATGAGGCCTTTGGTGGTCTAAGAAGCATTACACTTTAAGAAAGTGGTTAAGGTAATGTTCAAAGCTTCGTCATCTCACGAGCCCATGCTCAAAAATGACATTTTTACTGCCCCGTCACTGATACACTGATGACTAACAAAAGCTTACCCTATTAGTGGAAGAAAAGCCTTGATGTACTCTTATGGTTAATAAACTTTATAATGATGCAAATACAAGTTCCATTTATACTCACTGTTGTGATGAACAGCAGTTGTTTGTTTCCAAAAAAAGCTTTATCAATCCAGTTTTTCAGTAAAATGTCTATATAATTGTCCTAATCTCCAAGCAGTCTCTCAGATGTGTCACTTGTAAACTTACAGCCAGAGAAGATGCTGCAGTCACTGTAAACTTGCTTGAAGTCTGCCTGGACTGGCTGGGGACTTCTGCTCCTTCTTGTACAGCAAGCTGAATTTTCAAAATATATATACACAAGGTTAAGCCCTGCTGCTGACATCACTAGAAAGTCATCATCACTGCTTCACAGTAATACAAAACATACTGCATATGCAATTAGAGGATGCACTTACTCACACACTCCCCCTCCTTTGTGCGTACACACTCTCTCCTACACACACACACACACAGACACACGCACAAATACATACTTACGTTGTGGGTTGTTTCTAATGCCATGCCAAAAGAACCTGTTCTGTGTGCATTTTCCCTTTTTAAGGCAAAGTAAAAAAATCACATTGGTATGTTTTTATGTGTTTCACACCACACACACGCATGCACACACACATTTTCCCAGAAGGCTGCCCCACCACATCACTGGGGTGCTCTAGCATGAACCCCCCCACAGCCTAGACCTGATATTCCACACGACAAATGACTGTTATTACAGAGGCTTAAATGCTACATAAACTGTGTCTGGGGTACATTAATATTATCATTTAAAAGTCAAACATGAAAAAAAATAAACGGCGCGGGGAGACAGTGGCAACTGGCTCTTTCTGTTTTGTCTCTGAGGGCAGAGACAGTGCGCAACCAAGGCACTAATTAACCCCTTAAAGTCTAAGGACTTGTTAATAAATTCACTACATGCCTTGCATAGTACTTTCATACCAGCTACTGAATAAAGATGTATACAGTAACGTTACGTTCCAAGAGCACCCGCGTATAGTGAAAAATCATGTTGTTGTGTTTTTGGTAAAACAAATGCCTAAAAATGCCCATTTTTATAGTGTAAACCCTAAATACGCACCCAGATATGCTCGCAGAACACTTTAATTTCATTTTAAACTCAGTTTAATGCATTACCCTTAAAGAAAATGTAAAGGTAAACCCGTATTCACGATCCACAGGAGAGATTCTGGTCTGCAGCTGCCACAGATGATTCAAACAGCAGCAGCAAGGAGAAATAAATAATCATAATCAGAAAACTTTATTGAAATTGCTTAAAACGGGGTCGCTACTGCTAGTTGTTAGCATTAGCAGCGTGCGGCGAGCCAAAACAAAGACTCATACAAAAAAGAAACGTTAAAAAAAACCTCTCTCTACCCACATGTTTAGACAGGGCACAGCTTACTAATACTAAATAAACTGAGATAATTAAATAAACTGCTGAAAATTGTGGGGGGGGGGGCTTTTAAACATTAACATTCGAAGACAAGACACAGAGCAGTTAAGCAGAGCAGTCATTTTCGGATCGAACCTTTCATCTCTAAGTACAGCATTATTTTACCATTTCAAGACGCACTTACTATATTTACAGTTATATTTTATATGGAAATATTTGTTATCCCCACAATAACGCGGAAACTGCATATACATATATACATATATATATAGTAGAAGTGTGACGAGATCTTGTGGTACAAGATCTCGCGAGATCAGATTTGTCTCGTGAGATGCGTCTGGTCTCGCGAGAACGTGCCGATATCCTTGCGTTACTAAAAGCTGTGCCTGTGAAGAAAACAGAAAGAAATTCAGTTCGCATGAAAGGGCAAACAACCCTGTCTCTCTGTATCTCTCTCTCGTTCGTGACTTTTCTGGAGCGCGCGTCTCTCTCTCTTGTTCTAGAGTGCACGGATCCTCTCTCTCTCACATTTGTGACTTTTCCGGAGCACATGCCTCTCTCTGTATCTTTCTCTCTCTCTCGTGACTTTTCCGTATTTAAACCTCGGGTTTATCTTTACATTTTCTTTAAGGGTGATGTATTAAACTGAATAAAATGAAATGAAAGTGTTCTGGGAGCACATCTGGGGGCATATTTAGAGTTTACACTATAAAAATTGCATTTAAGACATTTTTTGACCAAAACACAACAACGCGGTTTATAGGTCATTCTCTAAAAAAAATGTCAGTCTCGTCTCGTCTCGTCTCGTTCTCATGAACCCAGTCTCGTCTCGTGGAAAAAGCGTCTTGTCACACCCCTACTATTCATAAACATAACTTATACACATAAGTTAAGATCAGGAGTATCTGAAATTGACAGATTTATTGTAATTGGTGTGCAACATGAACACACCGCCAGTGTGTGGGGGAGCCAGAAGTCTGACTGGGTTGTAGGGGATCAAATACTTATTTCCCTCAATGACATGCAAATCAATTAATAACTTTTATGTTATGCGTTTTTCTTTCCATAAAAATGAAAATACCTCAAAGTCCTGTAGCATTTTTCGACAAGGCAGCATAAATCATCAGAACACTTGTGCTTGTATATACACGGTCTTAAACTGCACCTTAGAGATGGACTTGTTTCTGTCATTGTTCTTGCTAAAGGATATTGGGTCACATTTTTGATTGCTGTGACCATTAGCACACATGAACAGTGCAGTTAAAGTCTGTATTTATTCATCCCCTTGTATGCCAAAATTCACTTAATTTTTTAATAACTTTTACAGCAAAATGTGAGCAATTAGCTAATTTAGATGAATCAGAGAGCTTGTAATTAGATTGTTTTAATAGCTTATATATGTGCGTGTGTACATATACGTGTGTGCGCGTGTATATTTTTTATTCTATAGGTTATGCTGCTCTTACTCTTGTCAATTTCCCTAATAAAGGGTTGTCTTATGTAATACAATATTGCAAATAATATAAATAACAAATAATAAAATGTTTCACCTCCCAAGTTCACAGGCCACAATGGGACGTCTGAGCCGCTCCTGGCTCAGGGCACAGTATCTCCACTTGGCAGCGAGCTCAGCGTTTTTATCCACCTAAAAACATTAATTTTAATCAGTTTCCAACTTATTAATCACCGTACATAATATACTGGTCAATAAAACCAAATGTTAACTTTTTTAACTCATCTAAACCCTGAATCAACGGACTAGCTTTGGTGCTAGCTTCATAGCTGACCACTGAGCTTCTTGGCTAGCTAGCTAAGTAGCCAAACAATGTGTTTTCTGACAGGAAATACAACTTCAATAGACAGAACCAAATAGTCTAAAGACGTAAAATGATTACTAGCCAAGCTGGTACTGAACAAAAATGAATAAAGTGATCCAAATAGCTATCAAAACAAGCTAAGTGACTACCAAAACTAAGCTAACGTTAGCTTGACTACAGATTCAGTTTTTTATTTTTTAGCTACACAAGAAACTCACCTTTTCCACCTTCTTTGGTCCTTTGACCAATTCGTGCCTTTTGGGAATTGTTCCACCGTCGCATCCCATGTTGGTTAGGAAATTAAAAAGGTTTTAGTGACTGTTCAAATGTGGCTAATGCACATAAACATCAGCAACCAAATTCGGCAGCTGTAAACAATCGAGGAAGACGGACCCAGACAGTGAGAGACTTGTCTGGGATGTCGCCCCCGAGCGTTCATCAAAAGGGAAAGCGTTTCTGGACCGAATTTCATCCATCAAAATACGTGCAATGAGAATGTTAGGCTGTTGGTACCTCATCAGAAGGTTGTGGACTTAAATCACATGAATGCTAGTGGTACCACTGAGGTACTCTTGAGAAAGGTACCATTCCCACAAACTGCTTACCAGGGTGCTATGTTCCTGGCTGCTCGCTGCCTTACTTTATGAATGGGTTAAATACAAAGAACATTTTCGCTGTTCACATTCTGCTCTGTGGTGAAGAGAGACTCTGAGAGTGTTGGGAGAAGGATGCTGAGGAGAGACTACAAATGTGTTGGGTGAAGGATTCTGATTAGATACCATGAGTGTGTTGAGAGAAGAAGAATCACTCGAAATCACTCATTTTCAGCTCTGCCACCTCCAACTTTGCTTCCTGTCTTTCCGTCAGACCCACTATCTCCAAATCATCATAACGGACAGCCCAGCTCCATCTTTCATCTCACTATAATGAAAATCTTAGTAATCAACGGCATAGTTTAAATGTTCCCAAAAGTTTCTTGGTTAGACATGTGGTTCCTCAATGGTTTAAAACTTCCAAAACAATACTCTTTAGTCCTTTAGATAATGTGGAGGTTCTTCATGTTAACATTTGTATGTTTGTTTAGAAAACCTTTGGATTTCACAATAATGCATTGTCTTTAATACTACTTTGAACATTTTTAAAAATGCTTTATATATTTTGAGCACTAGATGGAGCCTAATACTAGTGTTGCTTTCGTCAATGAAAATTATGACTAAATATCGTCGTCAACCAATATTTATCACGTGACAAAAACGAGACGAGACGCAGCTGGTAGCCTAGTGGTTATAGCGTTCAACCTACGAGTCGTAGGTTCGATACCCCTCTTGAGAGACCCTGAGCAAGGTACCGTCCCCACACTGTCTATGTTTGGTCTTTCTGCTGATTTATCCAACAGATACTCGATGACAGCATCTTTATTGTAGAGCCTGTTAAAAGAGTCACTTAATTCAACTCGCTGAGTTCCTGCCTGCCCCCTGCTTCATTTGGTGAATGGGTTACATGCAGAGGTTGAATTTCGTGCGGTTCACACTGTGCTGTGGTGTGTTCACGTATGACAGAATGTTCACTTTCACTAAAACGAGACATTATTTCTTGGATAAGGAACCTTGAACGGCGCTACGTCCCAATACCTTTGTCCATTGAGAGGCACTGCGAATTAAATCTATCTAAAGTGGAGAAAAGTATTGGGACGCAGGGCCAATATAGTGCCGGGGAGAGAAATCACACATATATACACAATCACACACAAAGTCTCATGTGTCTCTGTAATGGATGTACAGTATTTTTAAGGTAACAACAATATAATAAAAAGATAACCTTGTTTGAAATGTGAAATAGTTTTGACTAAAAGAAAATTTTATATTTTGTCTATTCTACCAGGTACCCATACTATATTGACTGGGTTAAATAGAATTGCTTTACTAAAAAAGGGACGAAAATACAACTGTCACTGACTAAAACTAGACAAAAATAGTTGTGGATAATTCTGACTAAAATAAGACTAAAATGCTGGACTGAAACTTGACTAGACTAAAAAGAGTATGGACGTGACTAATACTAATAAAAACTAAAATAACAGCTTGATGCAAAGAATTAAAATTAAGACAGGCCGTCAAAAACAACACTACCTACCACACCTATTGAATCAAACAGAGAAAATGAAGATTAAAAACAACTAAATAGTGAGAATGTGATTAAAAAAAACCCACACAAGTCTCCCTCAGGGCTGTGTGTTGACCTTCCCAGAATCACTGCAAGTCAGTTTTGTCTCATCGTCGGCAATGAATATGAATAGAAATGTTCAGTGACAGGTCCCTGCTCCACTTCTGAGGGTGAGAGATAAGAGTTTTCTTGAGTGCTAATAAAAATCTATTTCCTGAACCTCCCACAGAGGCTGATTGGTTTAACATTGATGTGCTCCTTTGTAGAAGACCAAGGCTGGATGATTGATGGGCATGAATATGCTCTGGGCTATTAAGGTAATAGTTAATGATACAGTTACCCAGTGGTTATAGCAGTTTATGTGCCGTGAGTGATTAGATTATGTAGGAGTCTGACTGCTGAATGTTTTGCAAGTGTGAATCTTCATTAGATCATCATGTGGCCTGCTGTTAGTCCAGCTTGTATAATACTTTGAGTGTCTTCTGTCTCTCTCTCTCTCTCTCTCTCTCTCTCTCTCTCTCTCTCTCTCTCTCTCTCTTTCTCCGTCTGTCTCTCTTTTGCTCTCCTGTCCCCAAATCAATGCGACTAGACTTGACCTAATCTTACGGGGTCTTTGAAAAGAATAAGAGAACCCAATTTTTCTTTCCTTTTCATGCAATCAGAACTCATGCTTAGCATTATAAAGGATTCAGCCTGCGCTGGCCTTTGAACATGGGGCAGGCATTAGCCACACTCATCAGGCCTGGTGGGGCAGCGAGTCAAATGCATTTAGCATCTCTAATTGGGCAAGCATCTCACTGTTTGTACTGGCAGAGACTTCTCAAAACCAAAAGAGTCTCCAGCCACTCGAAGGAGGCCAGAATTCTGGAAACCCGAGGAATGCAACTTTTCTTCTCTCTGCTTTTTCTCCTCTGAAGCAGGAAGCGAAGCATACCGGGGACGTTTTGGCAGACCGATATGGTATAGAGATCATACAGCGCGTCCGGGGTTAAAATAATAGCGGTTCGACTGGGGAAGGGAAAGCATATCTCGATTGAATTTCAAAAGGTAGTCCATCAAAATACGTGCAATGAGAAAAGAATGTTGGAGCGCTTGAAAATGGGAGGCTTTTTTGTGCCTTATTTAATCTGAATGCACCTGGAGCAGTATTAGAGCAATCTGTCAGTCACAATAGCTATGATGGCAAATGTCTCCACTCAAAATGCTTCTAGACTTGTCGTTACAAATGGAATAAGGGTTATCACAGTGCAGCGACTAAAACCCACTAAAATGACTTTAGGAAGTCTACAACGTTAGTGAGGTCTATTATTACCAAGCACTATTAAGCATCTTAAGTCAAAATCATATTCATCAACTGCATGGTTCAAATGTTTCCAAATGATTCTTGGTTGGTTCCTTAATGCTTTAAAGCTTCCAAAACAATAACCCTCAGTTAGTAAAGATCCTTTCCATTATGTTCATTTTGACATTTGTTGTCTATCTGGAAAAGCTTTACATTTCACAATAATATATTATTGTGAAGGGTGGGAGGTAGCTCAGTGGGTAGGATACCTGCCTCCAGACCAAGAGGTCCTGGTTCGAATCCTACCTTCAGCACCACCACTGGGTCCCTGAGCAAGACCCTTAACCCCAAGTTGCTCCAGGGAGAC
>JBBPDC010000129.1:19080190-19090956 GCA_037974485.1 Hemigrammopetersius urotaenia
AGTTGTGGACTTCTTAAGCACTGATGTACGTCGCTCTGGATAAGAGCGTCAGCTAAATGCCGTAAATGTAAATGTGGAAGGGGAGCGGCTCTCACTCAATGGGAGTCGGCTCTTCTGATTCGCCACAAATCATTGGCTGTTAGAGTGCAGGACACATCGCTACTGATTACAGGCTAGCGTGACTGGTGCTACGAGTTCAGATGCCTCTACATAAGGCAGTTCGTTTAAAACTTTTAGTTAGTTTTAGAAGAAATTGGTGTAGATTTAGATGGGAAAAATTTAGTTCTGTTCCTTTCTGAGTACTTTAAAAGATATTGTCTGAATGTTGCATTTCAGGCAGACATGTTTTATTTACATTTTGTGTTAATATTATCTGAATAAAATTTCCATAAACAGTATACCTGCACCTATTTTTATTCACTTTTAACATGATGTGTTGCTTAAATGGTGGTAAGATCTATTCTCAGTCTCAAAATTGTTTTTAACTGTATCTTAATCAGTAATCAGTAGTTTAATTACATTTTTAAAGTAACTTGCCCAACACTGGTCTTAATACATTGTAAGCGTTTAACATTCAAAATTTCTATCTGCCCAGTCTTCATGAAATGTAAAAGGCAGCTGTGAATGGTGCAGAAAAACATATCAAAATGTATATATTCAAGAAGATATTTTTCAGACATTTTGCCCTTATTTTGCCCTGAGTCTACTTGTCTGCAATAATTGAGTAAAAACACATTCACAGTTTTATTTCAAACTAAGTTAAACACTTTTTTCCCTGGTTCTTTTTAAAGGATTTTGCGTATTCTCTGACATAAATGTCTTGTTTTTTATTGTCATTTTAAAGGGTTGTTGGGTTTGTGTCTTTGCTTGTGTATGCACTCAAGTTTTTAAAAAATATTCCAGCTGAGAAAGTTGCTTTGAATATTAGGTGATTCTAAGGGTAGGTTACACATGAATAAAACATGTTACATCTAAACGATTGCTGTCTTTCAGTTTTGTTCCTTTGGTAAGAATAGTTTTGAGCATATTTTATTCACATGTAATCAACTTTATGCAAGTGACACGTTTTAACCATTTGAATCATTTGAATTTGCAAATATCCAAGTGGGATTTGATAAACCAGGCCCAGTATCTAAAGTGATGACAGAATTCACTGCTAATGATTTCTGTGTGTCAAAATGAGGGCCAGACAGTCTAGACTGCATCTCCCAGAAGCCATTTTCTTAATCCATTAAAAATGGGCTTTTAGAGGCATGGTTTGCTGTGTAATTCCTGACTGTAACATTTATTTTGACTCTAGGTCTGTGGAGGCTGTGGTGAGACTGCAGCTGACTGACTAGTGAAGTGATTTTTAATTGCTCATGAATGAGGCTGTTGGCCCTCACTGTGGTTGGCTGATCACTCAGTCTGGGTTTTGGGTTTAAAGTTATAGAGGCCAGTGTTTGGACCTCAGGAACAACAGACTAATAGTCAAGACACCAATCATTGGTTTTAACTATCACTATCTCAGATATTCTTCTTTAGAACGCAAAATGGGGTTTGGAGGCAAAGTGCTGTTCTAATGTCATACAGCAGTGTGCAGTATGCCAGTGTGATCTTCATTTATAACATGGAAATATGAGTATAAATGTAAATATGCAAAACAGTGCAATGCTTTTAAAAGCTTTTTTTTATGAAAAGGTTTGTTTTTATTATTTTATTAGTTGCATGTGCTGTAAGTATTTTGGTTGGTTTCATTTTTATGGAAATATATAAAAAGCCAAAATTGTATTTTAGATTTATTTCAGTCTATGCAGCCTCTTAAATAATTTATACTGTAGTGTGGAATTTATATCAAAGCTTTTTTCTACAGCAAAGCCTTTTAAGACATTGTCCTTCTCTGAACTAAATATAATACATGAATCATATTTTGCCTATTTAGGCTAACTGGCATATAAACTTCATAACAATGCATTTGATAATGTGGTAAAGTTTTGGCAACACTGACTTTATGATGACACATGATTGACAAATAATCCCACGCACTAATAAATAGAATACCAATGTCATTTTCTTAAGAAAATAATGTAATGAATTGCACAATTCCTGTACTTTTACTCAGCCACAAAATGCATGTTGACTGCAGCATTAAAAAAAAGTTATTCACATGTTCTGTATGTATACATAACAAGGTACATTAACAAATACAAAGAAAGCCATTAATTCGCCCACGGCTGCTCAGCCTCTGCCCCTCTATGGACTTGTGGTGGATGTAAACATCATCCGACACCACCCCTGGTTAACCAAACTTTCCACTGGCCACACAGACTCTACCACAGTGACTGGAGTACTGTGGCCATCTCACTGTAGTTTATGGACACATCTAACAATGTGAAGGGATTAACTGACCATGTGTGCTTTTTCCCGTCACACACCTCTGACACTTCAGCCACAAGAGCCCCGAGACACCAATTCCTAATTGTGTGTACTTTAGTGGGCAAATTATAACAGTTTTGAATGTGGCGTGTAGATGTGGCTTTTCTGGGTGTCACAGTAAGCAGCCTGGGTGTGTTTCTGTGGGCCCTGATGAAGGGAAGCAACCAGACAAACGCTGCCAGAAATCTGAACCACAACTGCCAGCGACACTTTCCCCCGTGCGTAACTCACACACGCTGATGACTAATCTACAGTCTTTAAGTGACTTCTCGAAAAGCAGTGTTGACACAAATGACTATAAACGAGATTTAGAACCCTAAAGGCCCAGCAAGCACAGAAAGGCCGGAAATGGACATTCAAACTGGAGCCATATAAAGCTCAGAAAACCTAAATACATTTATCGGAGAAGACTGATTCATGAGGCATCATGAAATCAACTTCAGTTTTTGTGTCTTAGCTCCAGCTCTATATGGGGTGGTTTAATGTGATCCTGTGGAGAAGTTTGTTGTTCATATGAGTTTCTTATTGATCCCACTGGTGCGGATCCTTCTGTTCTTATTTGTTAGCAGTCACTGCAAACCTCCCCACCCCCTCACCTCTACCCGTATGATTTCATAGCTCTCTGGCTCCTTAACCTCCCTCGTAAGGGCCCACACACTTACAGCGTGTGACACTTTTACACTTCCAATGGCCAAAAAGCACAAGGCAGAGTACAGCGCTGAGCTTTCCTTAGTGAGAGAGGGAGAGAGAGGGGCATATTTAATTGAAAAGTACATTTTTGTAAGGTGGACGGAGTTCTGTGTAGACATTTATTTGACATGTCACATCATGCAGCTCCATGCCAAGGCGGCTGGCCACCCCTCTCCATGACTCCAGTAGGCTAATGTTTGAACTCCTTGCCATACCTACACTGTGCTCATTCATTTGTGAAATAATTGCCCCGACCTTTGCAGGTTTTCTTTGGCCGTGTTAGAATTATAGATTTTTTCCCCCCTCTTTCTCAATCTCAGTGCTAATTACCAGGAATTATTTCTTTGGTTTTTGGTTTGTATTGTTAAATGTCTTTTTCTTTGTATGGATAAAAATGCATTTTTTTAAATAAAGATTCTGCTTGCTTATTTCACCTGTCTTAAAGGCTCTGGTAAATACTCTGGTAAATAGTATAGGCTGCTTGTAATGTGTGCCTATAAAGTAAAACATAATTTTTTTCATTTTTATTTCCCTGAGACACAACTAAATGGTAAATAATTATTTATAACAATTTCTTTGTTTAACTTTTCTGATCTGATCACTCATTGTGAATTATTCATTTCATAATGATTTTACTCTTGATGCACTGTTTCTTACGAATCAGTGTCTCTGACATCATAATAGAATCATGTTATGTACCAGCTATAAAAACACTGGTTTAAAACTTCGGAATTATGATACTAAACTCTTGAGCTTTTGTGTACATGGTACTTCATAGATCTTCATTTGTTTTTTCTGACATTTGGATATGGAGGTTTTGACCACCTACCAACTCTGAGAAACTGCACACGTCTTCTTCTGCATTTTCCAGATAATTATTATTATCATCATTGTTATGCTTTGACTCCTTTGTAATTTGGAGTGAAAGTGGCCTTGTCTTTGTGAAGTTGAGTTTGAGAATGTGTAATGATAGATTAGAGTTATGCTCACTGAGAAGGCATTCGGATTCAAACTTACATCCACCCTGATTTACTTACTTCCAACAGTTTAAAGGGGATCTTTTGTTCTGATACCAGTCCAACTAGCTTTGATCTCTCTACTGGTTTATACACAGGTGTCTAACTCTGAAAGAGCAGGTCTCTGTCTCTGAGTGTGTTAGTGATTTAGGAATGTTCTTTCTGGGCTCACCATTTTAGTCAGAAGTTTGTGTTTTCGGGAGCGCGAGTGTGTTTAGATGATGTAAAGCATAGTTTGAAATGAATTTACATTATGTCACAAAGTGCAATCAGTGAATGACACATTTCTCTTTTCCAGACTCTTTGAAGTTGAGCGAATACCACAAAGAACAGATAGTCAGACGTTTTTGTGCTTTCAGTAGACCTCCCGAAAAGAATGATGAAAACTGAGCCTTTAATTCTATTTTTACCTTTAAAAAAATAATCCCACAACTAGTCTATCTCCATGGCTCATCCAAGTGGTGTAGCAGAATTTAGACTCAGTGCTCCTGCAGTCAAAACATGGTCTCCCGTAATGTTCCCCTCTGGCATTAGAGTGCTGCAGAGATGCCAGATTCGCATGTGTATCCTGTAGCCTGACCAATTTCAGTATAACCCAGACTCTATTTATTTACCCCCTTAGCTATTTTAAATGGGCACCTTTCAATGTGGATGGGTCCTGAATGCACTGGCCTGGCTGCCTTACTCCTTACACCTGGGAGTCTTGCTCATTTGCCCACACAGAGAGAGGGGGAGAGAGAGAGAAAATGAGCGAGAGAAATGTAAACAGAAATCGCTACAGTGTAGTGATCCTCAACAGCTACACAATTTTCAGTTTGATTAAATATTTATGATGTGTGTTCAGAAATAGGTACAATACATTATCTTTCAATTACAATATAGGATTTCACAACTGTACAAAAGCTACAACACCCAGTGGAGACCCCCATACCAACCTCTATCCTGGATCTCTCTCCTTTCCAAGATACGAAACAGGTAAACACAATACAGACGTGATTAATAGTAGCCAAATATATTAATGCTGCATTTTTTCTCCGACCAAAGTGCAAGCTGCACCATAAGCACGAAAGGTTTTCTGACCGGCTGCATGCATCCGAGCCACTGATCATAACTATATTTAGAAAAGAGTCGGCCCATAGTTGCCATGGCAAAGTGTGAGGCAGCTGTCATCTTAGGGCCAACGTTTTTTGCTGCTGTTAGACCAGCCCACAATACGCGCCTATGCTGAAGAGAAAGTTCTAGGGTGGAGAAAAGTCGGTGACGGTGGAATATCAACCTCAAGCATATCGCTCAGGCTGGTAGAGACCTGTCCCCAGGAAGTAAATACACTGGGACATTCCCAATGCATGTGTAGAAATGATCCTACCACATGTGTGCATAAGTTACAACTAGGAGATGTGATGAATTTCAGTGTTATTTTTTAGTTCACTACTGAAGGCAGTAGAAGGACATGTGAGATGCGGTTTCATAGCTGTTGTACTGAAGGAAGGCCAGCGCTAGAGGGGCTGGGGTACACTATAAATCATATTTGTAACTGTCATTGTCATTCGTGTTCATTGTAATTGATGTTCATCGTCATACAAAACCAGAGGTGCCAATCTCTAGCACTCACCATAATTCTAATTAATTTGTATGATTGTGTCAGCAATCAAACTACTGTTCTTCTTAAGTTTTATTAGTGTGATTGCAGAGTGGTTGAGTCCCCTCTGTAATATATGAGGAGAGACAGAGGACAGTCGAGTCACATTTGAAATGCACGTTGGAGAGAGAGTCTGTGATGTCATGGGTACGGAAGCCAGAAAAGGACAGAAAGTGGGGAAACACAAACATAGAATAAATGTGGAGCAAAACACACAGCGGACAGAGATGGAGACATGTGTCAGTGTTAGTTGTGGCATAAATAAAAATGAACGCGGCTATGTGTGCTTTCCTCCATCCTTAGCCATAAATGGCTTGGGAAGGCCATTTACCCAGTGGTACAGCAGTAAGGTGCCAGCTTCCGAATCAGAATATCACAATTTCAAATCCACAGTGCAAATAGATTTTTTTTGACACAAACTTTTTTTGTCCATAAAACCAGTGTTTGGGTAGTTTCGCGTAGCAGCTTTCTTTGGCCAAGGCCCGCCCATAAGGCCGTTTGACCGACATATCAAACAACCAATCACAGTTCGTTTTTTATTTGAATATAGCCAAACATCTTAAATAGGTCACAAAACTTGCACATTTTGTGTCATAGTGTGATTGGCTGAGGGGCATAAATCCCTTTTAGTATCTCATCTCCACATTCACTGGACACTGACTGTTACATGAGCAAAGAAAATGTTTTATGAAACTATTATTCATTGTGGAATGTAAGTATCCTCATGTGGAATATGTTTCATGTTATTTTTTGCAAGTGTAATAATGAAACCAATCCAGCTAAATCAAGCGAATGTCTTGATGTTTTGAGGTATTATCTGCGCTAATTCTGTTTATCCCTCTAAAATAAAATCCCCACAACTAGTCTCGATCTCAATAGTTCTCATGATGTGTTTTTGCTTGATTATTATCATCACCACCATCAATTTATTTGCACCCCTAAACTCTTACACTACTCAAAAGCAGCCAGTATTAAAAAAAACTGGGAAATATACTTCAGTATGAGTGACTATGTTAAGAGTCATACATATATGTGGCTTGTCCCATAAATACTCCCCTGTCCACACCTTGGGAAACACTCAGTGGAGACTATATTAAAGATAATAGGCAGCAGAAGGAACCAGTTAGCTCTAGAATAACCATCATCAGCTCTACAGCTTATGGCATGAGTCTGTCCAAGCTAGTTATCTAGCTGGCAGTTTGTCTTTAGGCCAATGACATGAGATCTCGTGGCTGACCAATAGATGTTCAAAAACCCAATGGCTGGTCGCCACAGCAGCGGGAATGCAGACTGGCTGTAAATGTACAGTACATGCTACTGTACAGCTTTCCCCTATTAAGCCCAATCTAGTTCCTGAGGAACGGTTTGAATTACTCAACCGCACAGTAAAACCGAAAGGGGCAGAGAGATGTGTAAGGCGGCTGCCGCTGTGAAAAGCCCATGGCAGACGACTGTCTGGTGGCAAAAGCCCGACTGCAGTGCGGGGGAGAGAGCAGCTGGGAACGTAGACAGCCCTGTTAAACCTTTAGTGTGCAAAACAACCTCAATATTAAAATGCCCTCAGTGTGAGTGGCTGTGGTCCTGATGAGGAGTGTGCGACTCCCACCCACTATGCAAAGTCTGCATTGGGCTGGCAGACTGGTACAGTAGCCATGACGGAAAATGTGATTCACCATTCTGCTAACATCTTTCTCTGGCTGAAAATGTGATAATAGAATAGAAGAGCAAGTCACACACATCTGATCAGGGTCGCTCTTCAACATGTTTATGCAAAAAGCTCCATTTTGTGGTTGGTTATATCATGTGACCATTTAATTGCTTTGATTTATTACTGTAATTGAATGTTGTTACATACAGCACTTAAGTATCTAATTACACATATTGTATCTCCAAAGGTCATCCAACATTTCTTGTGAAATAAAAAGGTATTAATAGGAAGTCTGTGCCCTGTTTGCTACAGGAACAGCCACTCCACTTCCAAAAAGACTAGATGTTGAAACACTGGTGTCAAAATTTGAATGCGTTTTGCCACAAGAGCCTTGCTGAGTTCAATCACTTTTGTTGGGTGAAGAGTTATAGATCCCAAACATAGGATGGTGATCCATTTACTCCGGCGATACAAGCAATATGAGCAAATAGTCGCAATTGCTGGTGTAAGCAATGGCAGCAGCTCAAAGCAGTTAAATAAACACAAATATAAAGGATTTGTCATGAGTCGGGCCGCGAGGCCCAGACCTGGAGCTCCCTGGAAACGTGCAGAAGCAGGCAGGCGAACACAGATCCATAGCGCTGTGACTTTTATTTACAAAACAGAAATGAAAAGGCACGATGGCCAGCAGAAAACAAAACAGGATGCACTACACAGGGGAACTCTAAAGCGATCGGCTCATAACATCTGTCACACAGAACAGAACTTAAATACTAAGGATAATTAAAGATACAGAACAGGTGAAACACAAACACATGTGACACAAGCACAAACAGAAAACCAATCCAAATAAAAGACCTGAAAAACAAACCGAAACAGAATGAAACATAAAAACAGCGGCATAACCATGGCCGCTGGCCAGACCGTAACAGGATTCCTGAAAATGTGTAAAGCTGAGTATAAAATTCAATACCTGTGTAGGGCAACGGTATTATTTCTATTATGTCATTTAAGATGAAATTTCAGTAAATAAATATTGACTATTACCATCCAATGGCTAATAAGCATTTTTGTTTAATAGTCTAGACAAGGGCTTGATTGTCTAAAATACATTGCATATGTTTTATTTACATCAGCACTTCTTAATAAATCAGAATTCTACTGCAGTCAGCAAGTATTTTCAATTTCAGCACCTCACATTCATGTCTCCATAAGTCCCAACCCATTGTTTAAAGAAGTCACTAAGTAAAGGCTGAACAATGCACAGCCTTACTCTTATTAACACAAGTGTGGTATTTTAATGCAATGCTTTAATGCAATGCTTGTTTCAATAATTGAAAAACAACTAATAAAAACTGGTCAGCAACAACTTATACAAAATCTCACAACTCCAGATTCAGGAAGAACTTTAGTTATGAAGATATTTCTTTCTGGCCTGTAGTGAGAGAATCCTGGTCAGGCTCCCCAAGTGCAGTGCCACAGGTTATGTTTTCTGAACGTTTATGCTGTGATTCGTACATGCAAGCCTGGCTTTTCCACGTCTCCACTCCTCAGTGGAGCTCGCCTCAGTATTCCCACCAGCCCTTAAAAAGCCCAGGAATCTGTTACACGGAGACGGCTGTTTTCCTAGCACTGTGATCTCAGCTACCTGACCCAGTTAATGTTGTTCTTGCGTGGGTTTGCATTGTCATCCAAGTAGAAAACTGAATGGTCTTCTATGGCTATTACTGGCATGGTTGGAGAAAAACTCTCCTTTAAGTCAAAAGTTCACTTCAACCTCAGAGTACTCAATTCATTTAATTACACTGACATCCTTTCCATCTGTTAAAAGCTAAAAGGAATTACAATTAGAGTTTTTTCACTCAAATGGTTTTCCACTTGATCACCAAGACAGGTTTTGACTGGCTTCTGAACTATGAAACTAAGCATTCTAATATGCAGTGGATATTAGTTTCCTCTATATAAGACCAAACGATTTACTGTCTGAATATTGGTTTGGAGTATTTATGCAAAATGCTTGCATGAAATGTAAATATAACACATTTCTACCACTTCTATTGCACAGCTACCATTATGAATTTAACATACTGATGAAAAAAAAACGTAGGCATGTGCAAAGTTTGGGCACCCTTTTCAGTTGATCCACTTGTGTTATTTTAATTATAAGGCCTTAATCCAAATAAGCTATCAATAATTCCAGATAATAAGTAAAGTGGCGCAGCACACAGTGTGAACAACATAAAAAAGTGACGCAACAAGGGGTGCCCAGGTAGCAGTGTATGGGGATGGAACCATACTCAAGGAAACCTCAGTGGTGCCACTAGCTGTCCTAGGATTTGAACCCACAACCTTCTGACTGCAGAGGCAACGCCCTAACCACCAGACACCCCACAACATGACCCTTTATATATATAAAGGTGTTACAGTAAATAGCCATGAGATCTGAAAGCAAAGATAATTGAGTCTTACAAGACAAGTGAATACTATACATGATATCTTAAAACAACATGCTCATAATTTTCACTTTCCAAAATGCCTTTAAGAACTGTTGTAAGATGTGGAAGAACAGGAAACATCTCTAAAACAACTGCTAATAATATCGCCAAGTATGCAGAACAAAACCCCCACACCGCTGCAAAGTTCTTACATGATGATTTGGCCAGCATGATTACAGACAGTCAACGTGGAAGGATAGTCAGAATTAAACCGTGATCTCATCACAAAAAATATGCTCTGATAAAGTATCTCGAAATCAAGTGATGTGGTCTGATGAAACAAAAATGGCTTCCTTACATTCAGCAAAGGAATGTTTAAGGAAAAAGGAGAAGCATTTCGGTAAGAAGACACCTTGCTGGCACGAGTGGGAGAACTATTATTCTTTGAGGACGTGTGGCAGCCACTGGCTCAGTGAGTGTCAGGCAGAATAAAAGATAGTATGAAGAAATGATTTTACTACAATTATCAGAAATGTACAAAAAAAATAACATGAAACTTTTTTTCATGTTAAAAAAATATTTCATAATGCTCTTCACTGATTTGAATGTTATTCAAAATCTGTGAATAGATCTTAAACATGTTGAAATGAAAGACAATCTATGAATATTTCTGAACTAAAAACATTTTGCAAAAAAATACATTACAATAAAATCTAAGTAAAAGAAAATAACTGTTTGCTAGCTATAATATTAAAAAACTTAAATGGTGCACAAACTTAAAAATGTCATATATGTTTGGGAGTTTTTTTACAACATACAGGTGCTGGTCATTTAATTAGAATATCTTCAAAAAGTTGATTTATTTCACTAATTCCATTCAAAAAGTGAAACTTGTATAGTGTATACATTCATTCCACACAGAC
>JBBPDC010000129.1:19091056-19119690 GCA_037974485.1 Hemigrammopetersius urotaenia
GTGTGTGTGTGTGTATGTGTGTGTGTGTGTGTGTGTGTGTGTGTGTGTGTGTGTGTGTGTGTGTGTGTGTGTGTGTAGTCTCACAGTGTGTCTAAAGGTTCACAGTCAAGTGAGCTTTAAAAAAATACAGCAACGTAATGGAGTACTTGAACTCCACCAGGGTGATGGAATAGTAAGTTTTGTGCCACAAGTTTTGGAAAAATAAATTTGTGGATAAAGTGTGACTAACAAGCATGTCTTAAGATTTTACAAGCCATATGTGTAGCTACACAGTAATTTTGTGGCCCATCCAGTATGCTTTTAACAGCATATCTCATAAGAAACAGCTTCATGTTAGTTGGAAGAGAAACTAGACTAAGCTGTACTGAGTTAGGTATACATCCGTGCTGTCATGAAAGAGCATTTCCGAGAACACAGAGAAGTTTTGCTTCCACTCAGGAAATAATTAGTCTCGTTTCCTCTTGTATTGGTGAATCTGCCAGCGGCTGAGGAGGTAATGGAAGGTGTGTGTCACCAGAAGTGGATGAAGGAGTACAGCACTTTTGTGACACACCCCACCCCCACCAGGACCACCTTGTTTTCTGAAGAGAAAGTCCAAGCAGCCTTGGCATTTTTATAGACATTGGACTTAGACTGTTTAACTCTTTTTCACTGTAGACATTTTGTTTTGAAAATGGAAATTTTATCAGGAAATTTGCAATTGTGGTGTCCATTTTATCTTCGTGTAGAGATATGGCTTCATTTCACAGCAGGTTTTCATCACTTCTCTTTCATCCCTCGTTGCTTACTAGCAGCACAACACAGTTATGACATTTCAGGCACAGCGAACCAGTGCTAGTTAACCCTTAGAAATCTAAGTGTGTGCGTGTTGCTGGCCTAGTGGTTTGGGTGTTTGCCTTGTGATCAGGAAGTCGCAGGTTCGAACCCCAAGACAGGTAGTGGCACCTTTGAGGTGCCTTCAAGTAAAATACCATCCCCAAACAGTGCCCCCTGGGTTCTGTGTTTAACCCATTCACCAGGTGCCTGCTCCTTCACTTGGTGAATGGGCTAAATGCAGAGGAAGAATTTTGTGCTGTAGTGTGTTCATGTGTGACAGAATGGTCACTTTCATTTTTTCACTCAGTGAACCACTGCTCAGACACCCTCTGGACACCGCCCCCCTCCCTATGCAGTTTTTTCCATCCACTTGTGGACACAGATTAGCCTGAAAGTTCTCTCGGTTTCAGGTTTCTAAAACCTAAAATTAAAGAATTTTTTTTTTTTGTAATAATGGGCATTTGCATGTGATGCTATTTTTAAAACCTTTGTTGTGTTTTTTATTATTACATATTGTTTAATTTACAATCACTTTGGCTCTATGTGACATAGGAACACGTAACAATGCTGAACATGACATCTGTCACCTTCAGCATCAACACAAACTGGGAGAACTTCTATATAAGCAGTTTTTTGGCTGTATGACAACAATTCAATATTTGTTGCATTGCCACACATGTTCTATGGGTTGAAATATTTAGTTTGATTATATTAATTAAAAAATAGTCTAAGCTTCTGTCAGCAGAATGGCCACTAGGGGGCCTGCTGAAAGGGGCCAGGAGAGGTTAGAGAACCTTGCTAAGATAAAACCCCTCACCCTTGTTTGTGGCCTTAAGTGTCAGGTTGAATGTGCTGAATAGGTCTTCAGTGACTTGTAGGAAGCTGTCGATCAGACACCCACACAATTCAAGCCATTACATTTTACTGACAAGCGACAGAGTTTACAGCCCTGCATTTAAAAGGGGCGAGAGCTCTAGCGCAGCATCCGTTTAGCAGGACAAATCTGGTTTTACCATATTTCCTTAAGTGTACTTGAATTGGAAACATGTGATGGCATGGTTTCTTTGGCCACCTTTCATACTAAACATTTTAAGAGTCTTGAGGCATAGTATGTGGCCCAATGTCTTTAACAGTAGACTAATATGAAAAGGTGTATGTGTATGGCTGTTGAAATGGCACATTTCTGTCCAGTGAATCATAGTGCAAAAACCTGTGCGATAAATCCAGCTGGGCAGTACGGCCAGAAGACTAGCATATTTTCTATGCCTCTCTCTGTTTCTCTCTCCCTCTCTGTGTATCTGTGAAGTCAATAATAATATTTTCCTCAGGCTTCTCTCACCTGATGGCACAGGCTAATTATTTATCACGCTATGCGTCCTGTTCCTGTGTACTGTATAAACCACAGCAGTGTTTTCTTTGCTGTGTTTGTGTGTGGTCAGAAGGGAAGCAGTGGTCTTTTCTGCATCCCAGCCTAAACCACAGTATCTGTATCACTTCAGATATGCATGTCTGCACTCCAGTCTCATTATCAGCCATCCCTGCTACCTAAATTCACTGAAGTATCTCTTCTCAACCTGGCCCTCAGCGAAAGTAAACATGAAGACCTATTTATTACTCTTTAAATGCATGTATTACTGTCAAGTCAACACCGATTAAATGTAATATGTAAAATTGAATTGCATTTATGTTTAGGATACAAGCATTAAATCCATTAAACAGCCGGACATTAGTTTCCCTGGTGTTTCGTACTGTAAATTCCCTCTTGTGAGTCAGCTGCCATATTTATTGTAATGGGCAGGAGGTGATTTACGAAACTTCTCTTTTCTGACATTTTCCTGATTTCATTTGGGGTATAAAATTCTGTGCACTTTCCATCTCATATCAGTTTACAGGGATTATGGTATATCTATCAAACCACTGGACGAGGTACAGTAGCTTCTTGGACCGCTGCCGTAGCAATTTGAGGAGGCAGTGTGGAAAATGCGATGTGAATCAAATGGCTTTCAAAGCTGTTTGTCTGATTTAATGAATCCACTTAAGCTGCAAGCTGTTGCATTTGCATTCTTTGCTATGAATTGTTCACCACATAGCAGGTTGGGACGGTTTGTAGGTCTCTCTGTGCGATTATTGGGATTTTAAACGTAGGCCTCACTGAAGCCGTCGACGGTTTTTAATGACAATACCATTCTCCTGTGCGGTGAAATGGATCCCTCAACTGCAGCTACATGCTTCCTTGTTGTGACTCACTGTGGTTGTAAATTGTTTTAAAATGTCCTACAGACAGTGAAAGAACTGAAGCGTTTTGGAGAGGAAGAGTTGAAAGACAGCTGTCTTCTTTCACACAGACACAAAGCTTCAGTGAAATGAGGAGAGAAGGAGCCATGGCAGACCTTCAGATCTTCAGCCAGGTGCAGCATTAGGCTAATCCAAATAGCACACAGGCTAAAAGACCTCACTTCTTCCCTACGGCCAGGCCAGGCTGCTTCTTCACCTGCCCGGACCAAAGCCTAAACCAACATGCTTCCTGAGCCGTTTCATACAAAATGACCATGTGGTCCCCCTCTCAGCAGCCAGACATATTCTGCCCTCTTTTATCCAAGTGGTATAATTTACTGCATCCTGCAAGTAATAATCTTATAATCCTTTCCTCTCTTAGCCCTGAGGAGGGAAAAGCCCAGACCTGTGCCAGGCATACATGGGCACTGCTGCTTTCTTTGCCTCCTCTTCCTCTGTTCTATCTGCAACAACACACACTCAGCCTCTCCCACCATCAGTTCACACTTACATGTGTTTTGAAGGCTTGATAGCAACCCAGCGCTTATATTATTTTCATATAACTCAAATTGATCCTGCCATGCTACTATGGTGTGAAATAGCCAAAGAGTAAGAACAAAATCAATTTTGTTATGAACTTGTTATATATCGTTTGTCACGACTGGACAAGAGAGAGAAATACAAGAGAGAAATGTCTTATTAATACTTCACTTAATAAAGCATCTTGACTACTGGATTCCTTTGACAGGGAATGATCAGTATAGGGTGCAGATTGGGCTCGATTTGCTAAAAGCTGATGGAGAAAAAAAAATGGAAATAAAGTGATTATAGAGTTCTGTAGTTCACTTCAGTTAAATAATGGAGAAAAACTGTCAAGCCAAACACTAAACTGATTGACCCAATTTAAGTTTTTATGCAGTTGATTTAATTTTTTCTCTTTGATCTCCCAATTCACTTTACACATTGAAATAAATTGGTTCATTCTAGTCTGGAATTTACCTATAATGTATTCTTATATTCCCATGTTTTACTAAAGAGTAGTGAATCAGTTTCTGGTCCGTAAGCAGCCATGTTTTCAGGTTCAGCTTTTACAGTGACGTCTTGGTTAAGGAGGCTACCGCAGCACTGTGGAATAAGTGTCATTATTTGTAACGCATTACCAGTCTAGAAGATGTCTGACAGCAGTCTAAATCCTGGCTCATCATGTTGCTTTGATTCATGAGAAGAAATGACTGTCTTATGTTTGAAAACCATGGGGAGACTGACTCAGTGGCTGTAGTGTGATGCCTAAGCTCCTTCATACTGCAACTATACTTATGAAAAACTGCTAAAAATAATTCCACAAAAAAGTTGCATAGCAGCCACACACAGTTCCCATTCCCAGTGCTGTACTCCACAGTTACAGTGCACACAGGTGGACTTACATTGAAGTGTACAAACTGTAAGTTTGCCTTTGAGGCATCTTACATCTTATCTAAAACTAACCAACAAGAATCCCGACTACTGACTACTGACAGTGGCAACATTATTAATCTACAGTATGCCAGTGCACGTACTGAACACAGCACATAGTTATATAGTATATACACTATATTGCCAAAAGTATTCGCTCGAGCTTAAGTGACATCCCACATAGAGTTAATACATAGGGTTTAATATGATGTCGTCTGCTATAACAGCTTCAAGCCCTCCACAACGTTTAGGAGTGTGTTTATGGGAATTTCTGACATTTCTTCCAGAAGCACATTTAGGAGGTCAGACACTGATGTTGGATGAGAAGGCCTGACTCACTGTTTCCACGCTAATTCAGTCCAAAGCTGTTCTATCAGGTTGAGGTCAGGTTCTTCCACACAAACTCGCTTATCCATGTCTTTATGGACCCTGCTTTGTGCACTGGTGCACAGTCTTGGGTCGTCCCCAAACTGTTTCCACAAAGTTGGGAGCATGAAATTGTCTAAAATCTCTTGGTATGCTGAAGCATTCAGAGTTTCTTTCACTGGAGCTAAGGGGCCAAGCACAGATCCTGAAAAACAACCCCACACCAAAATCCCCCCTCCACCAAACTTCACACTTGGCACAATGCAGTCAGACAAGTACCGTTCTCCTGGTAACCGCCAAACCCAGATTGGTCCATCAGATCTCCAGATGGAGAGTCGCGATTCATCACTCCAGAGAACGCGCCTCCACTGCTCTAGAGTCCGTGATTTACACACACTTTCACTTTCACTTCACTTCATCCAACGCTTTGCATTGCACTTGGTGATGTATGGTTTCAAAGCAGCTGCTCGGCCATGAAAACCCTTTCCATGAAGCTCTCTATGATGTTCTTGAGCTAATCTGAAAGCCACATGAAGTTTGGAGGTCTGTAGCGAATGACTCTGCAGAAAGTCGGCGACCCCTGCCCAATATGTGCCTCAGCATCTGCTGACCATGCCCCGTCAGATTACGTGGTACCGCTTTGTGTCTGAGTTGCTGTCATTCCCAATCGCTTCCACTTTGTTATAATACCACTGACAGTCGTCTGTGGAATATTTAGTATCGAAGAAATTTCACGACTGGACTTGTTGTACAGGTGGCATCACGGTACCATGCTGGAATACACTGAGCTCCTGAGAGCGGCCCATTCTTTCACTAATGTTTGTAAAAGCGTCTGCATGTCTAGGTGCTTGAAGTTATACCCCTGTGGCCATGGAAGTGATTGGAACACCTGAATTTAATTATTTAGATGAGTGAATACTTTTGGCATTTTAGTGTAGTGTATATAGTTTTGTTTTACCTTTATGTTTACAGTATATAGATATCACTTTTAGTCAAAGCATAAGCAAATGTTTTTTATTGTTATTTCAACTATATACACACAACCAAACAACGTGCCTCCAGGACCATGAAGCAACACAAGAACAGATTCAAACAAAACACCACGAGACCACAAGTGCAGACCTGACAAAAGTGTGAAAACCACAAGAGCAACAGGGCAATTGGACAAGACAAGACAACATTTAGTGCACAATTTCCTCTGGGATCAATAAAGTTTTCTAATTCTGATTCTGATTCTGAAAATACACTGGATAAAATGGATTATTTGTTGTTCTGTACACAAATGAGGTTCCTTTCCAGACCGTAGGAATTCTAGAACATTGTGGGCACAAGTTATGTACAAGCTTGGCTTTCTGTGGTTGCAAATGATTTTGCCATAGGAGCACGTTTAGTTTCTAGTGACCACTAATTATGATGTCATGGGCAGCCTTGACAAAAATTGTGGTCACTGTGCATCATTTTTTATGCAATTGTCAAAGCTTAAAAAGTTATTCTTACAAGACCACGAGATTCGGGAAGGGATTTATCATCACAGTATACAAAATGATCGTGCCATATGCCATGCCATGATAATAGATTAAAAACTTACTCTGCTTCCTAACCTTAGATGTAATAAATGTATTTTGACTGAACATAAATTTCTGTTATAACCAGTTGGTTACCCTGTATTAAGGCATTTAGCAGATCCTTAAACGCGACTTCCATTCCCTAACTACAGGGGGCAGTCTCCCTGGAGCAACTTCGGGTTAAGCGTCTTGCTCAGGAAGTGGTTTTCTGAAAGTAGGATTCTCTCAATCCTCATCTGGGAGCTCTTTTTAAAGTTTTTAAACACTTGGATATGGGCTTGTTATTTTGTGGGGATCTGGATGAAATGCAGTGTCCTCCTGGAAAGTTCAACAACGACCTAGTTTTAACCTCCTAGCCGAGGCTCCAGAACCTGATCTGAAATATCTTGGAATCTGACAAAGATTCCCAGGGTCCCAGGCCTGTTAATCTTTTGCATGATTTGTCAATGGTAGAAAGCTCTTGTATCATTTGTGCTCTACATTTATGCTTCACTGAAATCATGAATGACCACTTAAAACTTTCCTGGGTCAAAATTTGGATAATCTAGAACTAAATCAATATATTTGAAAAAAAAAGAACTGGATGACAGAAAAAGCATTTCTAAGAAATAACTGACTTTTCTCTGCATCATTGCAGTATTTGGTTTTATTTATGTTATCTAATTTTCATTCCTAGTGCTTCTTGCCATGGGCATGTTTCTCTATGCTGTTGGAGTAAGAAACTATGGGGAAAAGCTGAAGAAAGAGAATAGAAGGAAAACTAGCAGAGACAGGCCTCATCAAGCTTAGACCTGCAGTGATATTGTTACAGTGGTGGACGTGAGGTTGATTTGAGTAGTGATTTGAAAAAAACTGTTACATTTCTTTGGCATAATATTGGTGTTTGTGTGGCCTAGCTCAAAAATCTAGATTGTTCTAACTGTTCTAGCTGACAGTAAATTGTCTGTTAGAAGTTTATTGTGGGTGTATTAGGGTTGGTGCTGTGGGTTCAGTGGTTCATGAGGTTATAAGTTTGACCCCTGGAGGACCAGACCAGTTAAACTTGGCACTGTTTCAGCATTCGCAGCATTTCACCAACTCTCTTTGTCTGCCTTACATAAGACAGAAGGTGGGTGGGATAGGATGTTAGAGACGGGGGCTTAACCAAATTAGTGCTATAGATTGCAAATGTGCAAGCGCTCCTTCCTGTGCAAGCGTCTGAGCCCTGGTGATTGAAAGTCTAAACTTTTACAGTGGTTGTTTGAGCTGGCGTGACGCTGTAGAGACTTTGGGGAGCGCCTTATGGCGAAGGCACTCGCTCCAGTCTGTATTCAAAACCTACACCCCCCTCCCCACACACACTTTTTTTCCTTAGAACAGAGACAAGCTAAAAATAAGCTGGGCTTTTAAAGAGTGCGGCTTTTAATGACAGCGTGTAAAATGTGCTGTGTGTTAACAGCCCTGCTGAGGCCAACCAGAAGACATGGCAGAGCAGCCCCAAAACAAATTGGGACAGCAAATAAAGGATTGAGCCCTTTCTGGAGCCAGATTTATAGAGCACTGCCACCCTTAAGTGTGTTTGATCAAGGCAGTGACGTCTGTAATAACTGTGGCTTAGCTATTTTATATCACATTGGAGCCTGAAATGCACTCCAAACCTCATAGCTCTCTTTCTTTATCGAGCGTTCATTTACATAAGTGGTCACCAAATCGCAGATATGTGAGAACGGTACACTGGTGAGATGGCACATGGCTTTATTACAGGGGATTACAGTTAAATGTGCCACTCACTAAAATACTTTGTGCTCATTACACGTCCAAAAATCCAATGTGATCTTAGAAGGAACAGTGAAATAGCAGGAAGAGACAGACTGAGATTCTAAAGGAACCTGGAAAATGTCTGAACAAGTAGCAAGAAGAATGGGCCTTACAAAAGTAGATCAAAGCCAGAACTGCTGGAACTCTGCTGACTTGGTGCTGACAACCACCACACAAGAGTCGAATTGGCAAACTGATCAAAGCTATTGTCCTCCCCCCCCTTCTCTCTCTCTCTCTCTCTCTCTCTCTCTCTCTCTCTCTTCCCCTCCCTCTGGCTCCCTCTCTCTCCTCTCTGTCTCTCTCTCTCTCTTTCTCCCTCTCTCTCTCTTTCTCTCTCTCTCTCTCTTTCTCTCTCTCCCTCTCTCTCTATTTCTTTCTCTCTCCCTCTCTCTCTCTTCTCTCTCTCCCCTCTCTCTGCTTCTCTCTCTCTCCTTTTCTCTCTCTCTCCCTCCTCCTCTCTCTCCCCCCTCTCTCTCTCATTCTCTCTCTCTCTCTCTCTCTTACCCCCCCTCTCCCCCACTCCCCTCCCTCCTCCTCTCTCTTGCTTAAAGTAAATGAAGGATTGAGAGTACAGGGATTTTCAGATCAACATGATTCACTTTTAAAATTATTTGCCTTAAAACCCATCACTTAAGGTGAGCAGTCATTTAAAGGATGTTTGTTTTGCATCATAGTCTGGAATGTTGTGCCAAAGCTAACAAATTCAAAGCTACAAATAAGGCACATGGTCAGTTAAGGTCATCGTCCCAAAACCCATGTTGGAACTTCAGTGGTGGAAAATGTAAAACTTTGCAAGTGTGCATAGATGCTGTCAAGAGTAGTATGTTAACTCTTTTTTCTAACAAAGTTCACAAGCAACAGTACACTTGTTGCCATTTTGTGAAGGTGAGCAAGGCCTTATTAGTAATGAAATTTGATTGTCTAGAGAGCCTTCAGTCAGGACAGATGTGTCCTGTGTGGTGCTGAAGTTCTAGCTGGACCGCCATCTGTTTTTCATGCATCTTCAAGTGGTGGACTTAACTGGACTCGCTTCTTTCCAGGATTTAAAAATCTGAAGTTTACTTTCTCTAAAAGCCAGGCTTGGCCCAGAACAGATGGACTAGAGAGACGCCACTGCCCCATAACCCAGTTTCAGTGAAATCTGATTGCAAATGTCAGTGTTTTTTGTTGTTTTTTTTTTAAAGAGAAATTACAGTGTGCAAAGAAAACTGGCATATGTTCGCTGACGGCTACATTCGGAAAGCACAGTGACTGCAAACTGAGATCATTACTGCTCTAATGTCCACTGTCAGGACTTTTTAGCCACTGATGGATTGACTCAGGGTATTCTCCAGCTTTTCCTGGCTGATGTGGGAGATGGCACAGTGCTTAATTTCCATATATACCACAGTTAAAGATGTCCCAGAAATAGGCTCTCCAATGCATTTGAAAGTGATGCATCTCTGCTGTTGGGATGTGCTGAAGCGGATCAGATGGCAGGATCTAAAAAAATATGACTGGAATTCCTCACTGATAAAATGGCCTGGTGGCCTGAAGTAGGAATTATTCATGCTGCTTCAAACAGAACCCATATATTATTCTGATTTAGTCCACATCTGTTAAAGGCATGCTGGTTGTCATGTAGAACTGATTATCAGAAGTTAGCTAACACTAGCTGTTCTGAAACACGGCTGCAAAACAAACTCAAACCCTTCTCTCTGCTCCTAAACCTCACTACTCAGAACACATTTGTACACAGAGATCTCAAATAGTGTTGCTAATTTAGTTATTAAGCAGCTGGCTGATGTTAGTTAGCACAGTTAGGTTAAACTTTATTGACTGCAACTACATCAAAAACAAGCCAGTTGTCACGGCTAGGTCAGTGGCCGGTTAGGGCCACTGCTTTTCGGTTCATGTTTGTGTCCTGATTTTGCCCTGTTCTGTTTGGTTCTGCCTGTGTCACGTGTTTCTGTCCGCACCTGGTTTCTGTTTGTGCTCCCCAGCTGCCTTGTGTTTCCCATGATGTCATCATGTATATAAGCCTGTGTCTGTCTGTGTACCTCATGTCTCCATCGCCTCATGTTGAGTGTGTCTTGTTCCTGTTTCTCGTTCCTGTTTCCCGTTCTCGTTGTCTGGAGGCCCACGTGCCTATTTGAGTTTTCGTTTTGTTTTACTTTCTGTTAATAAAACAGCACCAGCATGGAAGCCTGCCAGCCTCGTTCCTGTACGCTCCGAGGTAAATCAGAGTGTGGGCTTCGTGGCCCGCACTCTGACACCAGTATACTTTGTGGGCAAGTTCATTACCTATCAATTGTAATATATTTGGCTACCTAGCTGCACAAGCTCCAGACTTTAAAATGAATTATTTTCTTCAGCTTTATCTTCAGCCCTGGAAAATACTTCTATATAGTCAAATACATTAATATAAATTCATGATATTTTTGGTCTTTTATTGGGTTGTTGGGTGGTGTAAACTGTAGGTAGTAGGTGACAATTTAATTGTATATATTTTATAAAGCTGTAGAGGCATCGCACCAGGGGGGAGATGTGCAAAAAGGACACTTTTTATAGGGCCAACACATGGTGATTTTTCAATGTGCACAGAAAAAGGAGCGGCACTGACCAAGGCGTGAATACTGACCATTTTGATCAAAATCAAAATTTCTAATGGTTGTCTCTAGATGTTACAAGGTGTTACAAGATCACGTCCAATCCTGCAAGACTCTTGCACTCTTTTATTGACTAAAATAACCTATAGATTTGCAAAGATGCAAACTGATTTTCTGCCTGATCACACAAAACACCAACTGGTGTAAAATGAAGTTTAATGGAGGTGACTTTAAAACAACTAGTGGGCTCTTGGCTCCAGATGGAGTCTATACATAGTAACTAAAGATTGCATAAATGGCAGGACACAGATGACTGTCAATGGGCACTTACTGTATGTGTGTGTTTTATGCTGATTTCACAGTTGATCACATTTCTAACTTTTTGAAAGCAAGCAGCAGCAAATCCAGTGGCTGATAAAAGATTCATGGAACATAAAAAAGAGAATACGACAAGCTTGAAAGAAAATAAAAGCCTCTCTCTGGTAATTCAGTTCCTGTTCAGACCCTAAATGCTTTTAGCAGCAGGAGACTGTCTTTTCCTGTGTTTACTACTATGATGCAAAATATTTTGGTTTTCTACTGACGTGGACCACATAAAATCATAGCAATGTTGCCAGCGGTACTTTGTTTGGTGCAAATAAAGTTATTCAGGCTAAAAATATGCTCACTTTTCCATGAGTTAAGGATGTTACTGTTCTTCAATGCATCAGTGCATAAGGAATGAGAACCAATGTTAAATATGGAAAGTACTGTTGTGTTTGTGGCCACTGAGGCTTTGTGCTGCAGGTCAGGCCGGATTGTTGGATGGATGCCGGGTGTGGATATGTCACACTCTGTCCGCCCACACATCCGCTACTGCTGTGGGCCAGTGCGCTTTGATGCAACTGTCCCATGCAGCTGGGTGTGTCCTCACCCACAACGTGACGTCCTTCTCTGTAAACCTCCCTCTCTCTCTCTTTCTCTCTCACTCATGCTTGCTCTGTCTCTGATCCTCACTCTCAGATTTCTGCTTGATGCTTTTCCAGAAGTCTCCTCGGCTCTTTGTGGCAACTGGTAAAGTAAAAAAATATGCCTCAAAAACAATTGCTTCGTTTACATTTGAAGTAATTTTTTGCTTGCTACTGTACACTTGCGTCACAGAGATATTCTGACATTTCCACTTTTAACCATTGAGGTCCTAATTCATCATTAAAGAGATGCTCCCCATGTGGCCGCACTGCCTAGCTTAATTATCTATGTACTAGGGTGGTCAAAAAATAGATTCTTAGATACTAATCAATACCAAAATTTAGTATTGAGTTCAATACCAATTAGCACTGGGTATCGATACCATTTTTGGATCTGCCGGTTGACGTAATTTGCCGGCAGACTACAACAATTTTCAACAGGCATTGCAGCCCCGTAACTCGGATGGGGACAACAAACATTTATCGTGTGACAAAAACGAGATTATAAGGGAGGGGATATAAAAAGTATTGGGACGCGCGACCTTAGAGTTGAACAGTGCTCCGTCTCAATACTTTTGTCCATTGAGAGGCACTGTGAATTAAATCTATTAGAGTGGCCAATATAGTGCCAGGGAGAAAGAAATGATTGTGTAGACTATATTTGTTCAGGAAGAAAAATATTCAGGTAAGTTCAGGTCAGCACACTTAAGACAGTTACCAGTTTTACAAATGTGGGTTTTATGGCAACAGACACACATATTTTCATTTGATGTGATGTGATGTTATTTTATTTATGTATTTTATTTAAATTTACAACTTGTTTGGTTGGCAAAATAAATGTTGTAAATAAAAATTAGAGTGTCTTCCGTGTGTGGAATGGATGTACAGTATTCTTGAGTCTATAAGGTATCAATAATAATATTGTAAGATAAACTTGTTTGAATTGTGAATTAGTTTTATCTAAACAAAAAACTAGTTTGTCTATTCTACAATGTACTATACTTATACTATATCGACTGAGTTAAATAGAATTGCATTACTAAAAACTTTAGTTGACTAAAACCAGATGAAAATAGTTCTGACTTCATTTAATTCATAAAGCGCTTTTCAAAATACCCAAAGACGCTGTAGAATTTTGAGTAGACAAAGAAAACTGAGCATTTTTGTTTGTCTACTCACACTTTAATTTTTTTATGAAAAAGTTCCTGTGTTTGTTTTTTCTCCCCCTGTACTATCGAAAATAGTATCGAGTATTGAGTACCATCCTTTGTATCAGTATTGAGTTTGAAATTTCTTGAAAAGTCTACTATGTACCCAAACGTCCCTCACATTCTCTAAAAAAGAAACTCTGGGGGGATGATGGATGATGAATCCAGGGGCATTTACACAGATCTGAACTACATCTTCGTTGACACTGTAGCTACAGAAACTAAAATTACCCATTACAGAAACGGAACTGAGGGCCAAGATATATGCATGAACACAGACACAGCTTTGATGCAGCTGTCATATTTAATATTTGATTCAGAAAGACTTGTGCATAAGTTAGCTTATCATGCAAACTGCACACACCCACTTGCTATGTGTTCCTGAAGTGCAGTAAAAGACACTGAAATAACAGTAATCAACAAGTTTGGGACAAAATAGAATATGAAAATTCAATGAAGAAGAGATAGAGGTGTATATATATATGAAGCTCCTTCGCACCAAAGCATTCCTCTGTGCTGTAATTCAGCTCCATGTATAATGATAACACAAGCTGACAGTATATTCTACAGTAGGTCTTTTCACACTTGAAAATCTCATGATAAACAGTCTTTCAGCTCATGTTTGAGGCTTATGTCTCTGTTGCATTGTTTACTAGTCAAGGAAGTTCCTCTACAGCACTACCTATTAAAAGATGAAAGCAAACTAACACAAAACCAGCTATTGCCAGCTGCTTAAACTTTAGAAAATTGAGTGGAAAATGTAATCAGCCATATTTAGTTTCTTTTTGTGTGATCTTTTCAAAATTCACATGGCCAGCGTGTCCAAATTATGCATGAAACTTCTGCAAATGGTTCAGTGTTGCAAGTCTAGATTTTCTCCCAGTCTTTGGCTGGAAACATGGAGAAAAAGTTATTCAGTATCTCTGTTTTGCACTGAATTCGTTGTAATCAAAGCTCACGTTTAAGCGATTATGACAACCAGATGTTTCAGTTGTATCGCAGAGCAATGCCAGTCCCTGCTGCCATTAAAACCAAAACACTGTATGTTTGAGCATTTTAATAATTTCACAGATGTATTAAGCCCCATAAAATAGACACAACAATGCAAGCCAGTGACTCCAGTCTCATAAAAATGGAAACTCTGACACGCCCGCTCCTATTATGCAGTACAAATTGTTTTGGGTTGGACCAGCGAGCTAATAAGAGAAGGAAAGTAAACCGTCAACATATTGCAACATTTTCTATTTTCCATCAGGGAGTTGCCAGCAGACTTTATCGTGCACCATCTCGTCTGTCAATATGGTGTCTCACTGTCTATAAACTGTCTCCTCCTTCTTCAGTGCGATCAAGGTATGAAAGGGGATTTTTCAGTTTCCGTCTGGCATCACCTCATTTCACTTTGTCCAAACAAGAAGATGGGTCCACTGCAGTGACTGTTTTTGATGCACTCTGTGTCCTCTCTTTGATTTATTTTACTGTAGTCCATCATGTCCATCTCTGTATTTTCAAATGCTGTTACTCCACTCATCAGGTCATTAGAAGAAGCCTGGCTATTCCAAGAAACCCCATTTTCCCAAAAAGTGAAGTGAACCATATAATAGCTAATGTGGGAAGGGCAGGAGAAGTTAAGCGAACTTTAGTAACCTGATAGGCTAAAGATGAAGTAATGGAATGTGCAATTAGGAGATGTCCTCTAATTCTTCCCTAAATGTCACCTTTGCACGCTCCATGCTGGCCTTTTCCAGTTTTCCACCTCTCATTGTCTCCCCTGAGCCAGAGAATGTGAGTTCATTGTTTTCAAAGAGCAATCAATGAATGGATGGAAGAACTCCAAGCTATATGGCATCTTCCAAATTTTAAGACATTCTTTGCTGTAGTTGCTGGTGTGTGTCTGCTTTCCGTTCAAATGGGGCTTTACTGGATGACTTTGTTGAGGCTACTTGGTCTATTTTGGACGACACGGTCAAAATCATCTCACTACATGGAATGCACTGACAGGGAATGGGGCTGTTGAATGACAGGTGTGTTCTGATGCCTCATGACTGATTATAACAATTATACTAACATATCATTACTGTCATTAAAAAACATTGCATCTTTGCAGCGCTGATATTAGGATGAGGTCAAGTAATTTTAATGTCTGTCAAAGTTACTTTAAAAACCACTGAGGATTTGAGTTTAATTAGTTCATTTGTCGAAATTTGACATGCCCTGTAAAAGGCAGTTAGCATTTTTAAACAATGTCTTATTGCAAACATGCTGATTTCTGGATGATTTCCCTACTTAATCCCTCTTCTTTTTGGTCTCAATCCTTTTACCTTTTCTTAATGCCATCTTTGTTTTTTACAGACATACTTAGTTCTACTTTATGAACAACATTAGGATTATTTCATCTTTTTTCAATGTATTTTCTTTTCGAAATTATATTAACTCAGTTTTACTCGGTTGATAAACAGTTGAATCACAACATTGCTTAAGTACTCCTTCTGTTTTTAGTTTTTCTCTCCCAGTTTAGTTTTTGCCAGTTCCCACCCACCAGCTCTTTCTGGTTTTGTGATGAAATGCTTCTGGTCCTTCAGAATTTCATGAGTGTTTTCAAGGCGTTGGCGTTTTTGGAAACAACACCTGTATCCCACATTTCACTTTGTCATTTTGTCTGTCTCTGTCTGTTACTTCCACTGAAGCAGCAGGTAGGGAAGTTGTTAATAACTCCCTATAAAGAGGAGCCACCGCTTCAGAAGAACTGTTTAAAGCTCTGCTCTGCATGGTGGTCTGCCAGCATGAGTGGAAAGTGTGTGAACGTGATTTGATAACTGAGAGGCTTTTAGGGCCTTTAGCAAACATCCTAAGCTAAGGTCAAACTCCCTCCAAATATACCACAGGTTAGTGTGTACTTCTGCACCTTTTACCTGTACATGGAAGCCCCACAAATATCTCTCTTCCAGTTCAATATCTGTTCTACCTAATCAGCAGTCCAGAACATTTCATTCTGGGATTGGTCATTTTGCCTTTAGTGTTCAAATCACGTACGTTTTCCTTGCATTTTTGTCTGGCAGTATTGCTGAGGATGACATTTGTTAGGTCTCATCCAGTGGCCGGTAGGTGTCACTGGGTTTGGTTAGTATTTTGACATTGGTGTAGGGTTTGTGTCTTGTATCTCGTTTTCAGCTGTCCTGTGTTTAGTTTAAGTGAGTATGTTTGGTGATTGGTTTCTGTCCGTGTCGTTCTGTGTATTTAAGTTCTGTCCTTGTGGACCTCTGTTATCGGTCCATCGTCCATCACATTTAGCGTTGCTCCTGCTTTTCTGTTTATTCCTGAACCAGCCCTTGAGCCAGGTTTTGTTTTATTTTTGTTTATTAATAAAGATATCACAGTCATGGATGCCTGGATGCCTGCCTGTCTGCGTGTAATCCCTGGGGTAAATCACGGCGTCGTGGCAACTGCCGCGACACCCGTGACAACATTAGGTAGCGACATCCCATTTTAAGCACTTTGAAAGTAAGGTTATAACACTCCATCATGCTTTTTGATTCCTAAAAGCATTAAGGAATCAAAGCAACCCAAATGAATGTCTATAAAGAAGAAGGCCTGTAAAGACGGTTAGGCTAGCTTGCACTGATAAAGATGTATCTTCTTTGGCCCTCCTGCCTTTAAACTATGCCTCCATAGATGGATAACTGGAAGTGACAAGAGAAGACTGTGTGGTGTGCACTACTGATACCCTCTAAATTCATGCGGAAGCCTCGCTTTAGATTTATTCATCGCTGTGAGTGCAAATCCATGTGCTGTGAGCCCCAAGCAGCCAAGTTCTCTTCTGCCCTTGGCCCTCAGCAGGCTCTGTGGTAGGCGTTTGGTGGTGGCTTAAGTTTCTCAAACCTTGCAAAAGAAGATGCCTCACGGAGAAAAGAAAAATATCCACACCCGCTGACTCGAAAAAAGGGGGGAAAATGGGAATAAATAACACATTCATACTAAATTTGGAACTGGACATAGCCCCCCTCCGTGGTGGCAAAAAGTAGGCATCCGTTAAAGCATAAACCCGAGCTGAATCAGTTTGACAGATTACCGTGTGCTGGCAGTGAGACAGATTCAACTCCCACGGATCCTGCAAACACAGGGGCCTGCCAGCCTCACAGACACGCTGGCCTTTCTGAGGCAGCCTGAAAACACCCAGAAAAAGGGCTCAGAGCCGCAAGAGCCTTTTCACTCACAAATGTCTCACAATCCTCTCATAACAGGCCTGTGGAGATGAAGTCTGTCTGGTCTGGTGTGGTGTTGTGTCGCACGACACTGGCCACTGGGTTGCGTGGGCCACTCATGCACCTGGTTTGTATTGCCTCCTCACCCAAACATACTTCAGAGACACAGAAATTGGGGATTTCCCTTATAATCCTGTTTAATTAAGCCCTTAAATTGCAACACCCACCCTTCAATGCCTCATAACTATATAACTTACAGTTTGTTTTATAGTTACCAGATGATTTATAGTACTTTCTGGATGTCTTAAGATTATTAACAGAGTTATAAGCCTATAATGCTATTCTATGAATTATGCTGTTCCTTCCTAAAAGTAGCCCATGTTGGATCATTGAACAGCTCAGAACAGCTTTAATGGGGGGAGCAATAATTCCATCAGTGATAGGAATATTGGCATCCCTCCAATCAGCCTCAAATCGCAGAGTAAAACTCATGCTGCAGAATTAATACACAAACAACTCTGATTCATATTTGATCGCTTTTGAGGTTGCTTTGCTTCTCATGTACAGCATACATCACAACAAAGGCCATGTGTCCTAAATGCTGAGTTATTTCCTGGCCTGTCTGTTCCAAATAAAAACAACTCTTTCAGTTGCTGCTTAATTCATACTAAAGGGATTGCTTGCAGCGAATTACTTGCGACGTAGTGTGCTGATAAGCAAGCCAAGAAGTCTTGGTGTCGTCCAAACAAGAGGTTGTAATGGTTATTTTTTCATTCCACCTTAATTTTCACATGTCCCTTTGAGAGAGAGGGCTCTTTGGGTGATTTACAAGAATAAAGTCTTAGTCGTATATTTTCATGTAGGCTACATTAATCGTGACCTCCATAATTTGATTTTGCCAAATGGAGAAAGCTGCTTTTTTGTGGGTGGAACAGTGAAAGAGTTTTCTTTTTTCTGCGAAGCAGTGTGGTCCAATGAAATTGGCAGGGCTTTTGCATTTACCAAAAAAAAAAAAAAAAGTGATGTGATTGGACTGTACTACACTCGTGGCACAGGGGTACCGAAGGCTCAGAACATGAAGTTACAGAGAGTAGCCTGTCTAGACAATTTTTTCCGCAGAAAAACATATGCCCCAGTTCATGTGTGGCTGTCTTAATGTGTAGGGTGTGAGTGAGTGTGTGTAGGTTTTCTGAATGTGCAAAGCTCTATTTACAGTAATGCTACAGCCATTTGAGGTGAAGTCAATGGGGCTTCGCCTCTTTACATCTTAGGTCAGTGACAACAGCAAGAACCACCCAGCTATAGTTCCACTAAATGGCTTGAAGTTTGCTTAGCTCAGTTTATGTAGTGAATCTGAGCTTCTGAATGATGCCAAGCAAGTGCCAAAGTTGAAGGCAAATGTTGCATTACATCATAATTTAACTTCTCTCATAAAGCATTAATTAGCCTTTATTGTGAAATGTGTGTCACAATGTGTTGGATTTGCTGATGTATAGGTTAGCATAAACAGAGTTAAATCAGGCTAATGTGTTAATATGGAATTTGTTAGCATGTACACTGTGGCAGTGTTTGCGTTAAATGTGTAGGATCTGTTCATTTCTATGCTGTGTTAATATGTAAACTGTGTTAAGAGACTGTAGCTGGGCTGTAGCGAGAAAGAGTGTGACGGGGAATTCCAGATGTACTTGCTGCCACTGCTGGGGCTGGGTTTTTCCTCCCTCACCTCACTCTCTGTATTGTAAACACATGGCAGAGAAGATCTTTTAACCAATCGTTGGTGCTTTGTCTGTTCAAACCCTCACTGCACTGAATATGTTGAGGTTAAAACTTATTGGAATGATAGTTACTCAGTGTGCCTCTCCCTTGATGAGTAATTCCACAGTCGCCCCAAGTTTAAAATAAACACATTCGTGAATTAGCCGAAATTGTACTCGAGTGAAAACATTATTTATGATTCATGGTGCCTTTAGTTTTGTCTTTTACAGGTTTTTTAATGTTGATCTGCACTAAAATAAACATTTTTTTCCACTCAAAGTATTACATCTTTACTGCATATTTAATATACACTATAATATATGTTATACATGCACCAATATATTTATATCTTCTGTATATCTATATGTGTATGTATAAAAATATATGTGTGTGTGTGTGTGTGTGTGTGTGTGTGTGTGTGTGTGTGTGTGATTATTTTTATACTGTCTTGATTGGTCAACACATAAAAAGTAACATATTCAGAATACATTTAGAATAAAAACCTCATGGTCTGCTCTCCCTTGCTGATACTAGTTGCCAGTTTTCTTTATATCATTCTGCTGATTACATGGCTCGTGAAAAATGAGCTTATTTTAATTAAGTTCTGAGATTCTCAGAACCGATTTGCTCTCTGTTTAAATCCACAGCTTCTCCCCGTATCACACAAGTCCAATACATCAGTGCTAATTTTATCCGTCACATATATATGCAATATAGAAGAGTTTAATTTGATCATCGCTGAAGGAAGCTTTGTAACACAGATCAATTCTTATCTTTTATCAGTCTGCTTGGGTTTTAGAAAAACGTGTTTGTAAAGACGTGTTCCTCATGCTCCCCATTAGTATGTGTAAAGGGCTTGTTTGCACTGATTTTTAAAAAGTTCATGGTTTTTATTGTAGACAATGGTTGTTTTTTTAAGCAGGCAAGTTTTCTAAATATATTGAGTATATTTACAAAAGTGTCTGATTCAACACAGTGTACAGCACCATCTCTGGCACTTTTTGGCTGGTCACAGTGCCACACAGCTGGGGTGATGAAACCACTCACACACATATATGCACATATGACCTGTATTTATACTGCAATACAGATGGAATTTATGCATGATCCCACTTCCTGATACAAACAGTCATACATATGATTCATACAGAAAGTACATGGCCATGCTCTCTGTCAGTGTATCCTGTAATAATGAAACCTTGTTTCTGAAAATAGCACAGGTTAATCGTTACCCTTCTTGTGGACCTCACTTATTATTCTGTAGTGTTTGGAGGCCGCGCTGAGCTTTGGTGTTTTCCTTCTGTGACTGATCTTTGTGGAGCTGCAGGGATAATCTAGATCGATCATCAAAAACAGTCACTGCTGCTATTTTTGCTCATTTCTCTGCAGAGCTCTGTCAGTGTGTCTCATTCCTCCGGGCTGGGGAAACACATTTTCATAGCCATTGTCTTTTCCTGCACTGTCTGGCATGCATGCAAGCTCCCAAACTCAGATTCCAGACTGTCTCCAATTTGTAATCCATCGCAATTAAATGATGGCCTTCCAGTAAAGGCCTGGCCTGCTGCAAGAGAGCGGACCAAAGCCTGCTTTGGAGCTCCACTTTATTGGATCATAAATTGTTCGATTTATGCTATCATCAGCCTGAGTCAAGGGTTATGGTCCTTGCGACTTTTTCCAGTTTTAGTAGGGAAGAAACTAAATGGTAATATCTTTCACTTAGTACTTGCTGAGTTGGCTGAATCACAGGAATAGTAGCTGTTAAAACGTTCCCTTTTTCCATGTTGCTTGCTCATGTTGCTGCTCTGGATATTTTCTCCTGGCTCACAGCTGATCATATGTTGCACTTTGCCTTCTATTAGCTCGTTGTAACAGGAAAACCTCATTGAAGATTTCCAGACCATGGACCTCATACGCAGGTATGCATGCACATGTGTGAGCACACACACATATACATCATGACTGAAAGGTCAGACTTGCTGGTAAAGAGGTAGAGCCGGAGAGATATTAAAGGCTGGCCTGTTCTCTACTGGCTTTGATCAGAAGGTGCTGTAGACATAAGTATGATGATTTGATGACATGACAAAGTGTCATATTCTAATAACTGACTGTGTGTTAGTGTATCAATATGATAACTGTCAGACGCATTATCAGATCGTCTTTTGTCTCATTTCATTTATTAAAGCCATACACTCATCTTACTTCCTAAATTACTCATAAGCTAACTTCACAGCAGGCTCAGTAACTGCCTGTTACTGCCTGTTTCACACCAAATGCCATGCACAATTTGTTTCTATGTTAATCAGCGTAGTCTTTTACATCGGGTGAAGTGAAGCGAAAGTGTTAACACATGCATGAAAACTGTGGCATGCTAGCAGTTTCTACATAGAAAATTAGAAAAGTGCAAATTTTTGCTGTGTTGTGTAATCTGGGTCGACAATGAGAACAGCCAACAGCTATATTTTATGTTTTGGCAGCAGAATTGCTCTAGGGTAAACATTAAGATTACGAGAACATTAAGGTTCTGATGAGAGTCTGTTGGACTAACGAGGAATCAGCCAATCGAAAAACTTTTAAAGTTTATAACTATGCTCAAATGTCCTCTACAGAAAGCTAATTCAATTGACAAACTAAATAAGGACATCTGCAAGTACTATCAACTCATCCTTAACTTAACTTATCTCATCAGCGTGAAACAGCAACCATCACAGAGCAGTGTAGGTAGACACTTTGCTTCTGGTGTATATTGGACTTCTAGCTAAACATAGAGGTCCATAATAAAGTCCTTGAGGATGCCTAAGCACATGGTGTGAAAAAAAAAATACAGGGCATTGCCTTGATAAATACAGACCTCTCTTGTAGCACAGAAAGAAATATGAATGTCTCTGACCTTCCCTAGCTCTCTCTGACCACTCCAGAATACCTCTAATCTCTCCAACACACACAAGCAGGTTTGCAAATTATATCATGTTCATATCTGACACATTCTGTCAAGTTCTAGTGAGCTAAAGCACTAAATTATTAGCGCACTGGAATTCTCTATTATTACGAAGTGCTGAGAGACTTGAGATGGAAGAGAAAGAACAGAATGAGCTAAAATATTAGACATTTAGTGACTGCATTTCTTTTCCATGAAATAGGCCATTCAGTGATGGCATCCATTGCATTTGTCAGGTGGCAAAAACTGTGTGGGTGTAAAAATTGAAAATTAATAGAATGAGTTATAGTTATGACTGACTATGAGAAGCTAGCAGAGCTAGCAAAGATTGAGAACAAGACTTCTACAATTACACTCTGCAGAATATGAACACATTCATTGTCTAACATGCACACTGAAATCCTCCAGGAGAACACAGAGAAACGGAAAAGCAATAATCAAATCACAGTGTAAAACTATTTTAGAGGGTTATGGTCTGCACTGTCCAAAACCCAAGCTCAAACCCACCTTTTGGACAGTCATCGATTTTCAGGGAAAAAACCCTTGATAAACGCTTGACTATGGTACTTAACATTAAAATAAGCCAAACTTTTTACGCTTATAGGTAACCTTATTTCATCCTTGTCTGAAAATAAAGCTGATTTTAGTTGATAGGTTTATGGTTTATGGAGTTTACGGTTGAAACTATTTAACAATTGGCATCTTTTGATCATGCTACAGGACAACTGGCAATGAGTATTGACAAAGCACTGATCGGTCCATCTTTACACTGTAGGATAAGCGGCTCAGATGATGGATTGGTGACTGATGTTTGCTCTGTTAACTTACTATTTGCTGTATTAAAAGTTGAGGGCAGCCCAGTTGACTTGTGGTGCCTTATGTAACAGAGCTTTATCTCAGAGGGATCAATGACTCTTCTGTTCTACAGACAGGCCTGACAAACCATATTGTTATGATTGATTTTACACCAAAAAAAGACCCGATTATTGCAAAAATAGTTACTTTGTCATATTTTACAGTGATATCTTACAATGCTGTTGTGCTCTGTTCGACCACGAGGCTGTAGAATGACTGAGAACAGAGGCAGTGAAGTACTGCTAACAGCCACGTCTTTTCTGGAGACATACCAGTCTCACTCTCTCTCTCTCTGCATCTGTCTCTCTCTCTTTGTATCTCTCTCTCTCTCTCTCTCGCTCTCTCTCTGTATCTGTATCTCTCTCTCTCTCTCTCTCTCTCTCTCTCTCTCTGTGTCTCTCTCTCTGTATCTGTCTCTCTCTCTCTCTCTCTCTCTCTCTCTTTCTCACTCTCTGTCGTTCTTTCTCTCTCTCTAGGTCTGTCTTTCTCTGTCTCTCTGTTTTGCTAGGAGCTCTCTTGCCAATTATTCGTGTTTGTTTTACTTTTCAACACATGGCAGCATAATTGCCAGTTGCCAGTGAGTGCCAACCAAAAAGTCCTGAGTGGCGCCAGATGCCCCCTATGGAAGGGATGTGTTTCTCAAGCCACACACACACACACACACACACACACACACACACACACACACACACACACACACATACACAGAACAAATGAGCAAGTGCCTAACTTTTGGATTAAACTAATCGTCTGGGCAGACACACCGAATCTGTGCCAAACTGTGCAGTGGGTTTGGCCCAATAGCAAAAAGATGGCAAATTTGTGGAGAATCTGCAGAAAGCTGATACAATGGGTAACAGCCCAGATTAGACGTACAGGCTAACACATACACACTCGTTTGTAGGTTGTGTGGTCATAAACATGTTCCGTTTTTTTATACAGTCAGAACAAAATCTTCAATTTGTTTTCAGGTGAAGGAACGTTATTTTTTTATTATCATTTTTCAGGTAATGTTAAACCATTTCTACTCATCTATTTCATTTTACTTCCTTTCACCCACAGACCAAGGTTGTAAACTAGCTTTATCTAGAAGTGTTATATACATTACATGTTTTGCGTTGTATGTATCTGTAGTGACCCTGTCAAATAAAGGCATGAAACAAACCAAGCAAAAGATAGCTGGTGTTTAAAATGAGAAGAATAAACTAAGTTCTGACAACTTCTGACAACAACAAAGTCAAAAGGATTTTGATATGAAAGTGATTTTATAAATGTAGTTAAAAAATGTGAATTCTCTAAACACAAGCCAAACAGAAATTTTTTTTTTTTATTTAGAAACATGTCACTTTCTCTGTCATTGGCATTTTTGTGGACCAGACAGGTTACTTTACTCTGGACAATTCTTTTGTCTCCTGAAAATGTATGAAAATGTCCCTCAGACATATTTGCACTTGACTGTGAAAAGGACACCAGATATCTGACGTATAGGTCAAGTGTCATCACTTGATGAGTACACCCCACTAGCACTCATCCAGGGGATTTGTGGCAACACTCAGTATGACATGATGACGTGTTTCTGTCACTGACAGACAAACAGAGAACTTTTTGGAGGGATTTCTGATCATCTTGAGATCAAATGTGACTTGAATCCTATAATACGGCCGCCAGTGTCTGACGTCTTAAAAGTTCACTGAGCGTTTTTAGAAGGACTATGGTCAGTTTTGAGTTGTTGCGATGTTATTTGAGGAGTTGTGCTGTTATTCCAGGGAGCAGGAATACCAAGCATATCTGAATCATGGTCATCGTCACAGAGAAGAATGGGTGTGGTGGCCAGTGGTCCTCCTCTGTTATTGGCTAAGGGGACAGATAGCCTTTAACTTCCAGCCTGTCACCCACCCCTACGCCTGCCGAACAAGCCCCGAGACATACGTCAGTGCTAAAGGTTGGCGCTGTCAAGCCAATTCTCTCATCACCATTCCACGGTTGGGTTTCTATTCAGGGAGATGCGTTCTAAAAGAGCAGTCTGCAAACTAGACCTTTCCAAATATACTCTCACTTTTACGAGGAGCGTAACCTGGAGTGATTCCCCACACGCAGTGTTTATAAAGTAATTCTGGCAGGCCAAGCCATAAGTCTTATTTCCTGACATGGAGGCATGTTATGACCTCTGTCATTTTGGTCTGCGGTGTAGAACCTGTGGCCAGTCCCAGTCCTCTTCCTCTCACTCACCATAATTCATCATTTACGGTGGGTGACAGATACTCAGTGCGTGTGCTGGATCCAGAAAAAAAAGCCTTGCCAGAGAGTGTCCGAGGAATCTGAAACGACAAAGTTATGCCAGAGTGATTTGCTGAAATTACTTTGTGTTCGCATCAAATCTCAGCTTTGAAAACAAATTAAATGCATATATATCAATTGCACAAAAACCTTAGGTGGCTATGCAAAATAGCTTAAAGACATTTATCTCAGCAGTGTCTTTCTACTAGCAAAAATACAAGTATACACTAAAATAAATGCAAACAAACAGGAAGCTGGAGTATGAATGTTTGTTGTTTCAAAAACTGATATTGTGTGAGCTGATCAGATGAACGCAGATTTGGTTCCAGCTGGTGGCCTACTGGTTAGGGCATTCACCCTGCGATCAGGAAGTAATGGGTTCACTTCCCAAAACCGCTAGGCACCTCTGAGGTACCCTGAGGTCCCCACACACTGCTCCCCAAGCACTGTGTTCCTGGCTGCCCACTCCTTCCCTTGGTGAAAGGGTTAAATGCAGTGGAGGTGTGTTTCTGTGGTGTGTTCACGTATGACAGAATGGTCACTTCCAGATTTCTTCTCTTGGCCTCCAGCCACTGCATGGACGTGTGAAATTCCATTAAGAGCACACCTGATTTAATATAATGAAGTATTGACTGAGCCAAACCAGACATTTGATGGTAACTTTTGGCCTAAGTAATGAATAATACTGGGATTCCACACAGAGAGGTCTGGGAACATTGCTGCTCCTCCAAAGAAAATTTTAGCCTTAGGCAGATACCAAAAACTCACCAGAGTGTCAAAAACAGGTTTTGCATTAGTGTTTTATGGTTTTTCATGATCTTGATGACATGTTTTTACACTGAGCCATGGCATTAAAACCACAGATTAATATTGTGTGGGACTGTCCGGGACATCCCCCAGATGTTTGATTTATTTGGGATCATGATGTAAAAAGAAATGCGATCTTCCAGTCCGGATAATCCACTGTTGCTGGTGGACAGGGGTCAGCAAGGGCACTCTGTCCAGTCTTTGGCTACACAGCCGCATACGCAGCGAAGTGCAATGTACTGTGTGTTAAACACCTCTTCCTAGAGTGTATTATCCTTTTCAGTCATTTGTAAAACCGTAGATTCTCTGTGGAATGCTTTCAGCTTTAATAACTGCCTAATATATCCACCCCCTTAATATATAGAGATATTTTAAGCAAAGTAATTATATCACGTTTGTAGCAGGGTTCATATCTACAGCAGAGCTCATTTGTTGACATTAACCGACTCAGACTGATCTACATCTTTTGTTAAGCTTTTAATGAAAGCCAGACCAAAGCAGGAATCCTTTTAGAAAAATTAATAAGCAAATTCAGTTTAAAAGGATGAAATGCTGCATATGATACGTATTTGAAGCGGGTCAGAATGGAGATTACTCCATTAGCAAAGCGGGCTGGAGCCAGCTGTGCGTTCAGGCATGAAGTTAGTGGAGCCAATTATAGAATTCCTGCAGTCTTACAATTAACTTAAAGTACCTTCACTAAACGTTATAACAAACACTAAGGCAAGGTGTCCACTAGGATATGTGCGGTTTGCAGGTATTGTTTGTCTTTCCTGGAAACAGTAACCAAGGTGAGGGAGACTTGACAGCTGGTCAGGCCTCAGTCCATTGCATGTAAACGAGAGACTGATTATCATCAAGGAAAAATCTAATTGGTTCACCCGTTTGTTCCACATTAGGCCAAGGCTTGAATGTTTTTTCACGCCAGGCGGAAGGAGTGCTGGAGAAATGCTGGACTAGGGAGGTTGCATGACTGTTTCGGATGATGTGAGAATAGTTAAGCACTCTTGTGCTTTGCAGTCCAGGGTAAATATGGCACGGCGCTCTCCTTAAGAGCTTGTGGCTGCAGGACAGAGAGGTGGCCATTATTTTAGTTCGTGACAAGGGTCCTTTTCCAGCGGTTCACGTTTCAGAGAAGATTCTTTAAAAGAGGTGGCGAGTGATGGAGCTGAGGTGGCTGTAATGGGCTATTCGTGCTTCTCTCCTGTTCATTAATCAAGCTGCTTTTTCTCTCCAGCAGCTCCAGAGGGGAATATTCTGGCCAATCTGATGGCGTTCTGCCTTGATATATCACAGCTACTTTTCAAAAACACTTGGCACATTGCTTTTCTTTCCCCAGTGTGATTATATTGGGATACATATGGTTATGAAAAAGCATTGTTCCGAAGTCCATAAAAATGACACGCAAGTGATTAGTTTGAATTCTTATGAATTGCACATGACCCAATTTTACCTTTCTCCTGAGGAATTTGGAAATGTTTTCAGAGGTGTGTCATGTGCACAATGTTGAGCCAAATATGTGTTGTCTTGGAGTGCAGGAGCGAAACAGTAATCTGCAGTCCTGATCTTGGTAACTAATTTTCCTCTGCATGATCCAAATGTCTCTCCTTCTTTTATACCTTCACATTTTCTTTCCAGTAACTTCACCACCCAATGACATCAGAGATGGGCTCCCCTTTTGTGATTTGGCTCTTCTCAAAGCTCACAGGTTTCTAAACTCGTTTTAAGGAATCTTTCCTCACTATCGTTCTTAGCATGACCAAAATGTGCCTGCTTTGTTGAAATGAAATGCCAATCTAAATGAAATGGAGTGCAAGTAGCACTGAAAACAAAAAAGTTAATTTGTCCTGACTATTTAATTTTTAAGCTTTTGCTTGTTTTTTTCTTGACTGTATTATTTACGTTTTGTTCAACGTTATGTTTATTCTATGGCCATAAATGAACCACTAAAATAAAAATGAATGATGATAATAATCTTAGAAATAATACAGACACCCTGAATTTGACATTGTCAAATCTGGGACAATTTTAAGTTCCGTTCAAATCTATTATGTTTAATATTGATATTTAAAATTCAAATTTAAAACACAAATGACCCACAACATTGTACCCACTGACAGGTTAAGTGAATAACAATGATTATCTTGTTACATCATCACCTGATAAGAGGTGGGATACATTAGACAGCATGTGAACAGATGCATTGAAAGTAGAAAAAACAGTTCCAGGTATACACAGGTCAGTACCTACCAAAAATGGGCCAAGGAAGGATAACCTGTGAACTGTGAGTGTCCAAGGCTCCCTGATGAGAGTTTCTGTATAACTCACCTGAATATGGAGACCCACTGGGAATAATCTCACTTATGCTGTTAGCACTGTAACCCGGCTCAAAACAAACCTAGCTTCATGAGGTTCTTTTGAATATAATTGCAATGTTACCATAGACTTGTAATACAATATTGTAATTTGTACATTGGCTCAAGGGATAAAATGTATGCTAACCAAGGTTAGGCATCAAATTTCCCAATTACAGCAGGAAATTATGCTTATAAACTCAAACAAGACTTCTAGTGTAGATGATTTATACAGGCTCATGAATGCATACCAAGACATATCTGGAATTAGGTATATACCACATAAAAGGCAGCATCTTACTCACATCATTTTAATTAAAGCACACCCTTAGGCAGTGCTGTCTGTAGTGTCAGAGTGGGCCCTTTCTCTCTCTCTCTCTCTCTCTCTCTCTCTCACACACACACACACACACACACACACACACACACACACACACAC
>JBBPDC010000129.1:19119790-19139500 GCA_037974485.1 Hemigrammopetersius urotaenia
TATATATAGGTGCATCATGTTTTCAGTTCTTTTAGTGTGATCTATTCAGGATTGCATAGTGTGTAATGAAGCCTGTCCAACAGAGCATTGATGCTAGCATGGGTTTGCTGTTGTTGACAGACTGTGGTTTTTGGTTTTGATTCAAACCCAGGAGCAATTTCCTTATCAGCCTCACTCCGCCTTCACTCTGGTTCAGACCTGCACTGAGCTCTTAAAGAAACAGCATAGTTGAAATGTTCATCTTTAGATCATAATCGCAGTTTTAAAAAGTGCAGTTTTCAAATGGTAAGAACTGCAGTAGCTTATAATTGTGTTAATTCCATATTTTAATCATAATTTATTGCATCAAATGGTAAGAACTGCAGTAGCTTATAATTGTGTTAATTCCATATTTTAATCATAATTTATTGCATAAGTATAGCTTTCAACAATATCGTAGTTGTGAATTATGGTCATTTGGGTCCAAACAACAGCCCTGCATGTTTTTGTGTCTTGCTGCTTATTCTAATATTACTGATTTTCTCTTTCATCTCAAGCAATACATATAACTTCATAGCATCTACAGTGAGCTGTTGAATAGTGGTACCTGTTACTTACCATCAGGTCCTCTTACAACATTGCATTGCAAGTTTTATTTACATTGTTTATTATGGTTTGTCTGGAGATTTCCTTTCAGATCAGTTTGGTCCTGGAGTGCCTCTGATCTACACATTATAGTATTTTTTTGCTCTCACAGCTTCTTAATGAGTCCGTTAGTAGGAACACGTGTGTTGGAGAAGTGAAAACATAGGACCCAGGTTGCGGTCTGGATGCTCAAAATGTAAATGTACTGTCTGTCTGTCTCTATCTGATCTCAGTGCTGGAGTTACATAACCTGTTACATTGGTGATCAAGCAGCCCATCAGAACAGTGTCAGTTTGAGGCGCCTCCTGGAGTCCTGCTGAACATGCCCTCACTAGTTCCTGATTCCCTCCATCCATGTGATAATGTGGCACTTTCTCCTTATCATAGTGGATGACTTCAGCTTGTTGTTGCAGGCTTCCAGGTAATGGAGAAACGGTGCTGAGACTCTTCACTGGGTTCCATACTGACATACTAGCTATATATTAGTGACAGTTCTTGGTGTATTTTGACTGCAAAGGGTCAGTGAATTTGCACCTGATTAATTGGTGTTGCTCTTCAAACTGCTACACACCTGCTGTGCTGCAATAAAAGCCGGTAGCCACACCGGCCTTCGGCAGATAAGACTGGACATCACTGGGGGAGAGGCTTTTCTGATCGGTCATTGCATCTCAAATGAAATGTCTGAGGTAGATTTATATGATGCAGTACTGCTAATGTATGATGAAAATGTTATTGGCAGTAAGTTGTCAGTGCAATCATGAATAGGGCTATGTGTCTATTTTATTTTCACAGGTGGTTGTTGTGCCCTAACCCATCAACATGTAGTGGCACATGGTTGCACTGTAACCATAGCAACCATGTGCTGTTGTACAACAAATATCATCCTTTTGAATGAGTCAAAGTCAAATGAGTGACACACCAGCATTGCACACTGTGCAGCTGGTGACTAGGAAGTTGCCCTTGCAATCAGAAGGTTGTGGGTTTTAATCCAAGGTCTGCCAGTGGACCGCTGAGGTACCCTTGCTTAAGCTACTGCAGCTCCCTGGGCGTGATTGCCGGTTGCTCATGGCTTCGCTCAGGTGAATGGGAGAAATGCAGAGGACACATTTACAGTGGTCATACTGTTTGCTGTGGTGTGTTCATCCTGGACAAGTGCTTCACGTTTACTTTCACTTTCACTTCATTGAGGTGAACTTGGAGATACTCAGCTGTTCTGGTGTCACACCATGGCCCAGAGCGACTACAAGAATAGTTGACAATACAAAGATACAGACCTTAGTGTGTAACGGTGGCACTCAAGCAAAAAAAACTCACTCAGCAGTGGATAGAACTGTTAAAAAGAACTCCTCCGCTTAAGGGTTAATGCTGTGTTTGATCAAAAAGTTGTTTTGGAGACACTGCAAAACACTGTTTCTAAAAGTGTGCTTTGTCTATTGCTTCTACATGGAATATCCATTGCCATTTACCAACAACTTGTAAACGCAGGATAATAGTTTGCAGCCTTTTGTGATTAGTGCTTAACCATTAGCACTGCGGTTACGTCCTTGTAGTGGTGCTTTGTGTTGCACTGTTAAATACTGAACGGATGAAGATACTGTTAAGACACTGTATTGAGGCACGTGGTGATCGTTTTATGTTGGTAATTTTACAGCTGTAGATTCTCTTGGCTTGCTGCCTTTGTGTTTACAAATGAAAAGCAATTTCCTCTCTGTTCTCAGTCTAGCTCCTCTGAGTGACTTGTGCCTATGAAATACTTCCCCAAGACAGTTATTAATTATTGTCGTTATTATTGCTGTCATGTTTCTAAAAAATGTTGAAGTAAACATTTTTTTTAATCATTAACGTTCCCTAGTTTTATAGATTCATTTGTTTCATTTAAAGTCATTACAGTAGTTGTACAATAGTAGCATCTGGTTGGGTTGTATCATGTCCTGCTGTGACATTTGCATTATGATGTTAATGTTAAATATGACTGAGTGGAGCAGTTTCCAAGCTGATGCTTTTTTTGGTTATGAGTAATACAGAAGTGGTTTCTATTTGCATTAATGATGTCTAGACAGCATCCTGAAGGACCCTGTTTAACCAAATACGTCGTTTATCTGGTGTGCTGTTCTTTCTCATGGCACCTTTATGATGTATATTGTTAAGTTCCTTTCAATGTCCAAGCCTGATCTCAGGTTCTTCACTACTGATTTAACCTGAAAGATCATGTGATCAGGTCTCTGACGGCTTCAGTTGGACCTTCACTGGCCACCAGTTTCACTTCATCTGTTTCAGAACTTGTTTAATTGTGCAGCTGTGGTGTGACCGTGCTCTCAGATCTCTCTGTGGGGGAAATTTCCTCATCACCTGCTTGTATACAGTCGTCATGGTCGACCACTTAAGTTTAGTTTTCAAACCATAATTCAGTTCATTGGTTTCTGGTGTGGAACTCGGTACTCCTAATGTCAGTTAAAAGTTCTGGTTTGTGTATATACAGTTAACACATCTTCAGTTATCAGTAAACAAATCTGTATTACAAATCTATCCAACTATGATTTTTTTTTTTTTTTTTTTTTGGATAACTCTACCTTGTTGCACCCAAACAGTTGCTCTAAGGTTGGGTTGCTGATCAGAACCCTGGAAGAATTCATTGCTTAGGAGGTTAAAAACCAACATCAAGAAGAGCAGTAGCAGTGGAGGAGCTACACGTTTTGATTTACCTTAGGTCCTGTTTTCATAGACCTAGATCAAGTCTAGTCTTGGACTAAACCACAATGTCTTTGGTGTTTTATCAATAAAACAATAAAAACATTTGGTGTAAGTGTGGACATAACTTCAGTCAGTTTCCAGTCAGGTCCAGTCAGGTGCCAAATGTAAAAAAAAATATCTCTTGTTCTGTAATTATGTACTTTATTGGTTACATAGACCACAGTAACAGCCTGTAGGTCCCCATATGTACACTTGTACTATCTGTTCTTGTACTTTGATGTTAAAGTATGAAAGACGCTAGTGATTGCACTATGGCTGGAGAAGAGTTACCGCTTTTGTGTCCCAATCAGTGTCAAAATCAAACCTACGCCCTTGCATGCTTGGAACCTCAGCCAGAAGTGTGACTTAATTCAATACAGATACACATGTACAGTGCTGTTCTCTTGTACTGTCTGGACAAAGACACATGACATCATTGCTTTCTAGTGATGGGCCGATCCACGTTTTTCCAGTTCCAGTCTGATTCCGATACACCACTCTTGATACCGATACAGATTCCGAAATAATCTTTTTACTTTAATATTAGCATTATTTTTTGCTTGTTAGTAAGGTTACATCACAGAATAAATAAACTACTAAACACTTATTAGAAGAATATACACAACTACATTGAATTTAAAGGCAAAGAAATGTATTCATGTCACTTTGCAAAAAGATAGCAGCAACAGCTGTAAAATTTTGTAAATATCAAAAACACAATAATCTTGTCTGCATCATCGAAATAGTTTAAGTACTATGTAAATAACATGAAAGACACAGGCAGAGTGTAATCAAACCACTTCTGTATTTAAGGTGGACTTTAGCCTCGTCATGTCGTGAGAGAGAGAGAGGCCAACAAAACACTCAAAATAGCCCCTGAAAGAATCACAAAGAGGTTTTGAGGGAGAGCCAAGAGTCTTCTCTGAAATTCCTTCCACTTTTGGGTTGTCAATTGCCATTTCCAAACTAAAGTATCTCCAAACGAGCGACATTTTGTTCAAAACAATGGCTAATGTTATTCACTCAGATTGAAGTTGCCACAGGTTCATGGTATGGTATAGATCAGGCCTGTCCGGCCGATGTCCAAGGACGGACTTATGGCTATATCTGACCCGATACCGATATCATATCAGATCGGGCTTGTCTCTATTGCTTTCATCAACTGAGGGCTGCAGTCTTACTCTTGTGTAACTTCTTCGGACTGATTGATTTACTTTTCTGAATATTCAGACAGATTAGACTCCCACCTGCAAAGAGATTTGTGGGATTAGGTCAGGAAGGGTTTAGAAGGCAGGAATGGGTTTGTGTGTTTTTTGACTGCTCTGAAAGCTAAACTCTCACCCTGCACCGGTGCCAGCCGGCCATCCGAGAACATTCCCCATGCCTGCCCTGCCAGGCCTGACCCAGTCAGCATACACAGCCTCGCTGGTGACACTCTGCACAAGTCTAGTCTCCCTGGTTAAAGTAAAGTTTAAAAAAAAAAGTACCTTACTCGAGGATGCCTCAGTGGTGCCACAGGCAGCCCTGGGATTTGAACCCACTACCTTCTGATCGCAGGGCCACCACCCCCCAACCTTCCAACCACTAGGCCACCAGCTGCTCTGTAAGTGAGGCACTGAGGCACTGATAACAGCTCTTTCAGTTCACTTTGCTTATATTACAAAAGGTTGGGGACTTTTTACCAGTTGTTTTATGCAGTGAGAGAATCTCATCACAAACTTGTTTCACTTTTATTTTATTTGTTTAGAAGAAACCGGATCCAGTGGGGTTATGTGTGCCTTCTGGAATTAAGCAACCCACAGTAATACCATTGGTGGTTCCTTTTCACTTTTGGTTTCCAAAAACTTAAATGGAAGTAATTTTGGAGTAATTTTTTTCCCCTGTTGATTTGATTTGGCTGACAGTTTAATAGACCACTTGTCCGTTGCTGCTGTTCACACGCTGTTTTATCAGTTATATTTCAGAAGAGAACTGCAGGGAGTGCAACGTTAGGCACGCTCTCCGCTTATGTGGTTATAATCGTTTTGTGGACATGGTTCGTTTTGGAACGGCACTTGAAACCATCAGTAATGCTCAAGCCGCAGCCATGAATCGTCTGCAGTGTGATTTGCCTTCAGAATCGCTAAATTGGGTCAAAAACATTTCAGAACCAAGCTCTGGACTTTTCTGTGTGGCAGTAACATTTCGTTTATGGTTTATTTATGTGCGGTGTGTGTGTGTGTGTGTGTGTGCATGCAAAAGTGATTGTGAGCCATTTGCACACTTGGTACCTTAGGGGGAGTCTTAAGAGCAGGCAGGCCCATTTGCCAACTCAGCAGTGATATCGGGGAGCTGTGTGCCTGTGGGAGTGCTGTGAAGCGGAGTCTAACAAAATGCTTCTGTTTTAGACTTCCCAGAACAGTGTCTGTTTCTGAGTGTGGTAGAGGGGAGGGAGAGGTAAAGCAGCAGAGAGATGGAGAAGAAGAAAGGCTCTAGCTCTGGTTCCAGAAACGACCGTAAAGCAGCAATACTCTTGGCCTGGAATGATGATGGACTTCCCCTGATATCAGCCTCTCATATTTCCACTCAGTTTGCTTAATTGAACACTGAATATCTCTTTTCAACACAGCCAGGATTTCTTAAAAACATTTTCTCAACACTGCAAATAATGACTTTCCAATTCATGGCATTCAGCTCTTTCTGGAAGGGATGATGCTCAGAGTTGGTGACCTGGAAGAGGGGTAGGTGGTGGAGTCCCCCCCCTCAAGCATCATCACCGAATGGATGGTGGATTTCCTTCAATACACAGGACTGTAAACCACCTGGCTTTATTTTGCACATGTTAATTACAACGGATAGGGAAGTGATCCTGACAATAACTGTTAATCCAACATTTAAGCAAGTCTAGATTTGCTTTGAACTGCAAGTATTCCTGCCTTACTCATCTTGGACAAATTTCTGAGTAACTTTAGGTCTTTCAGTAATTGAGTATTGTCTCTACACTTTACGATGTGATTTTTGGCACCCAAGTAAAGATTTACTGATTGGCATCATTGGTTCACACATCCTGCATTTGTAACAGATTCTGGCTGGGATTTTCCACATGCATCGACAAGCCATCAGCAAATGTTACTACAGTTCTTGTTAGGTTGAGATTTCCTAGCATGGAGAGAGAGATTTCCTGCACGGCAAGGAAAGTCTGTGCCCAAGACAACAAGTTACTAAATGAAGGAACAAATACTCCATGAAAGGGAATGTCATTTGCGCATTGTTTACTGAAAGTGAAAGACTGTAAAACAGATGCGGCTAAGAATGGATTGCTGGCTGAGCAGAAAATCTAGGCCACAGGTCTTTATCTCCAGCGTCTGGTCCTGGAACTTGTAGTCACTGATTATATTACAGTTGGTGGCCAATCATTTATATCAACGGTTCAGTAAACTGTCGGTGATCACGAAAGCCAGCGTTGAGGACCAATGATCTGGGGCAATAGATACCTCAAACCAGGCATAGATTGCAGGTTTTAGACAGATTTTAACTCCATTTTGCCACTTCTGACAGATTGGAAGTGACATTGATACAGATGACCTGATAGATTGTAGAGATGGGATTTGAGAACTTCTTCCAGAACCAGTGCCAAATGATCCAATCCATTGGAACTGTATGCCCCTGAGGCTATCGGTTCTTTTAATCCGCGCTGGCGTGTTTTCCTGACAGTGGATTGCAAAAACACATACGTCATGGATTGAACATATCTGTGTTGAACATATTTCAACATGTAGTGAACACTCTACTCGAGTGCCACTGCTTCCCAACCGACCAACCCAATCATTACAGGAGGTCGATTTCCTATATTATAATAATGCTAACAGATTTTTTTTCTTTTAAGAAAGCTTATTCCGTTTTGTATAGTAAATGATTCAGATATTGCTTGGCCTACATGCCTATTCTTTTGAAGACTTAACTGTCAGTTTTGTATGTTTCCCAAGTTCTGTCCATTTGACCTTTAGAGTGTATTAGTAAAATTGGATTTCAACAAATATAACCAGTGTAAAACCTAAAATTGGTGTTTGTGCTTGCCGCTTGCTCCTCCCTCTCTGTGTACCCCTCTCCGGAGCCACTCCCTCTACGGGCTTATCCCACCTTTGTGGGTGGAGACTATCCTGAAGGTTCTCCCAGGTTCAAATGTCTTTTTGTATTATTATTTGCTTAATTAATAATACTTAGCTTAATTGCTAAGAACTAAAATAAAATTATTTGCCCATTTTTGTTCTTTATGGTCATTTGTGTGTGACTCCACTTTTAAAACCACAGTAGCCGTTATTAATAAATTACAATAACTTAAGGGTTAAGAAAGTGAGCACTGTTATTTATCATGTTAAAATATTATTAAGTAGCCTTTGTGAGGGACCCCCTCATTGTCTTGGCACAGGTTAACAAGAATCATTTGGGGGTGTCTGGGAGCCCCCCTGCTCTGACACTCCTCCTTCAACTCAAAAAATGAGCTGAGAAGTTGAATCAGGAGTCTTGGAAGCGGGGAAAACAGGAGAAAGTTGAATAGCACTTGTAGAAGTTACGGAAACAAAAGCATGGATATGTTTTGGCACACAGCCTCCCTTAACCTGCTCATGATATTGGAACCACTAGCCCACAACATACCACTACTGGTTATAGGACCCACACAATCACACCCATGGCGTCATTAAAGCAAGTGAAGACTGGTCATCAGCCATAAACAATAGAAATCAAGCCCAAGATCAAGTCTGAGGTATCTTTTACGAGCAAAACACACATCTGGTGCCAGTACTTCCTTTTAACGGGGGAAAAATCTTGTCATCTTTCCAAATAATGCAGTCAGTCATTAATTATTAATTATTATCTCTGCTTGTGCAATACCTCACACAACAATTCACACCACTCACGTTTTTTCACTGCACTGTTCACTTTACACTGCACTGTTACGTTATACTTTATATTATACAACTCAACCCGTGACTAGTTATTATCCCTGCACTGGTTTGTTGTTTTTAATGTCTTTTATGTCTTTATGTTCTATCTGTGAAGAGGATGTTCAAGTAAGAATTTGACAATATATGACAATACACTTCAATTACATTTAGATTTTTAATACATTTAACACAAGTCTGCACTTTTAACAGAGACTTGGCCGTAAAGTATAATTTTTGTGCCACACAAAACAAAATATTTCAGTTCAAAATATCTTCTACTATCTTCTAGTAATGATTGACACGCCTCTCAGCCAGTCACAGCTGTCTCTAAGAACCACTTCCTCCCTAGAGCCAAAGAATGGCGCTGGTAGTAATTACTATTGCAGGAGCTGGAAATAACTTTTACTGGGCAATAGAAACCAAATTTTATTGAACAGTCAGTTCACTGTTGGGCTATTTCTTGAACCTTAGTTATTAATATTGTTTATTACCACTATTTAAAAGCAATTACTAGTGCTATCTAAGTAAACACCTTTATGATTAAAAAATTTAATTATGAACTTTTTTGAGCACTCAACGTTGTTTACTAGGTTGTATCTTTGAAAACTCCGTAGTGCTGCAGGCTGAAGCCCAGCTGCATTGAAACTTGCCATTTAAAAGCTATATTTGAATGAGAAGGCAGTCGTAACAGCACACATGCAGCTGAGCTTCAGCCTTCTTCACTGTGCATCATTTGGAGCTACAACCTGGGAAATGTGTTGAGGATTAAAAAGTGGTCAGTAATTTGACATGTTAACTAATAAATATATTTCTGTAGTGTTAAACAATATCAGTAACTTTTCTAAGGCATGAGCCGTAGCCTAGCAGTGAAGAAGGCTCCTGCGTTTTTTGAATATCCTGTCATTGTTTTAAAGCCTGTATTATGCAGACACCAAATACTGAGTATATATATATTGTGGTCTTTGAATCTGGTTGTCTGAATGTCATGAAGGAATTCTGTCTTCGTTGTACAAGGCCAGAATGATTGTGGGCTTTGAGAAATAATACATGGGTGGATCCTTCGACAAATTTTCCTGTTAAACATTAGCCTCCAATTCTGTGGCGGCTCACAACACGCAGTCATTGTTTTCAAGAATGGAGGACGTATTTGTGACCCAAGTGACATCACATCCTATCTCTTTCAGTTACGTCGGTTCCAGGAGTCTTTAAGTTGCTGATAATTGATTTTCAGAAGACACGTGATGCCTCCTTTATGGTTACAACAGCTTAGAGCCAAGGGGAACCCCCGCATGCCACGCACTGCCCCTTCCTGCTTGTTTTGCAGAAGTCCAATTAAAAGCATCTTGACTGATGTTTGCTGGTTTCTGAAGTAAAAGAAATTCCCCATGGGACGATTTTAAAATCCCATTGATTTCCACCTCTCTTCCTGCTCAAGGCACATTTGTGAGTCAGATTTATGGCAAGTCTGAATCACGCTTGGGCAAACAGCACGTGTCCGAAACCCTAGCTGATATCATGTGCGTAAGGTGTGGCACGTCTACCTGCTCATATTTCTGTAGCCATGCGTGCCGTGCAGGTAACTGCGTCCAGTCTGCTGTGAAAAACATACATACGTGCAAAATGTCACATCGAAGATGTTTATGATCATCCCAAGTTCCGTTTACAGCTGCCTTTTATTAGTTTACCATTGAAAAGCTTATTAAAAGATACTGATACTCGCTGTGTTTTGCCTAATGACAAATTCTACTTCATCATTGTTGATTGCTCTTTATTAAAAGAATAGTTTAAAAATCGAATTTTACCCCAGATGTAGTTCATCAATCAAGACATGTTTGGCATCTTAATTTTGCTTCATTAGTTTAGCGCCAAACTAAAGTTAAACATAACATGACATTTCTAACAAACACTAAAAGTCAATAGACACCCAAATCCTTTCAGTGCTTATTTCATAAGGGTTCTGAAGACTTGTGGATGTGATTTAAGGACACAGGATGATAATATAAGAACTGTAAAAAGAATCAGAGCTTCACTGATCTTGGATCAGATCCTTTCATATTAATGCAGCGCTCCTGAGGTTGTTTGTGAAAACAGACCCTGTTGTCTAAAACGGCTGCCTGCTACACCAGGGTACATGAATGTGGTTTGAGCAGGATGAGAATAGGTTTTGGTGTGTGTTTACATATGTAGCCTTCTCACTAAGCTCCAAACATGCCTTGATGATGAGTAAGATCGAAGAGAAGCATTTCCACTATGCTTGGCTTTAGCTGCAGTCAGTGCAGGACTGGTTGCTGTAACTCATTTTGGCTGGTAGAGAGAGGGACAGCTGTCTAAATGGACTCAGGCATAGTCCCATGACTCGGCTGCGGCTGAGACAGAGCTCACTGTCCGGCACACAGACCCTCGCTGTTCCCCCAACACACAACGCAGGCCTTTCAGACTGTATGCCTTGTACTGTATGTCTGACTAGGCCTGTTTGTGTGTGCGTGAGAGAGAGAGAGAGAGAGATAGATGGATAGATACTCAGATACATGCATACTTAAGCTGTAATTATAGTATGTATTCAGTCCTCACAATGCCCCACCTATTATCTACCAGTTCAAAAAAGAAATTTGTGATGTTATAGGCAACCACACACTGCTGTCCGAAATACAAATTAATAAGTATGATCATAATCATAATGACGATCATAATGATACAGTTTGCACACAGTGTGAACAGCACGAAAATCTTCCTCTGCGTTTAACCCATTCACTAAGTGAAGCAGGGGGCAGTCATGAACACAGCGCCCGGGGAGCAGTGTGTGGGACGGTACCTTGCTCAGGGTACCTCAGAGGTACCTAGCAGTCTTGGGACTTTGATCCCACGAACGCCCTAACCACTAGGCTACCAGGGGCACGTTTTTGCACGATTGCAGATTTTTTCAAGTCACCTAGTCGGTCAACTAGTCGTTTGATGACTTCATCACACACACATTGGAGGAACACAGTCATCCAACATTGAGCAACTTTTATTAAAGTTCTCTGTAACGTTAACAGTCAACATGACAACTAAACAAAACCAAACAAAGGCTGATAAATTTGTGTGCGTGCGTGCGTGCGTGCGTGCGTGCGTGCGTGTGTCAGCCCTGCAAGATTCAACGTTAGCTTATGTTATTAATATACAGTAACCCCTCAGCATTCACGGATTTAGTCTAACACAGAGAACCGAACTGTAATACCAGTCTGTCGGTGGCGGTAATACACTGAAAGGTTGTCAACCGCCATGAAAATAAGCTGCTGCAGCATGTAGCATTACTGCTCCATGTCTTGTATTCGTATTTTACTGTTTTAAACCCCCCCACCCCCATTTTCAACTGTTATCTCAGTTTATTTAGTATTAGTAAGCTGTGCCTTAAACATGTGTGTAGAGTGAGTTATTTCAACGTTTCTTTTGTGTACGAGTGTTTGTTATAAATGTAATGCATTAAACTGAGTTTAACATGAAATGAAAGTGTTCTGGGAGCATTTGTGGGGTCATATTTAGGCTTTGCACTATAAGGATAGGCATTTTAGGTTGTTTTATTTTATTTTAAGCGAAACACAACAACGTGATTTTTTCACCATACGCGGATGCTCTTGGAACGTAACCCCTGTGAAAAGCGGGAGATTACTGTAATATAATTTCAATAAAGATGCATTGATCGGTCACACAACATGTTAAATGTTTGTAGCTTTGTTTGTTTTGATTTCGATGAGCGTATTTCAGCACTCAGCCTGACTGTCTGTCTCTGTCTCTGTTTAGGGGGGAGTGAGGGTCAAGGCCGGATTCTCCAGCGATTCCCAGAGAAAGACTGGGAGGATAACCCCTTCCCCCAGGGCATTGAGCTGGTGAGCACACACGCACACACACACACACACACACACACACACACACACACACACACACACACAGATACCCCTACACATACTCTGGAGGGATCAGTTTAACCCAGAATCATGGCCTCTCTCATCACTTAAGTAAGCTTCATAAACCTCATAAATACTCTGTGAACATTCACATATTTACATTTTTTCTTTGTGCTCATGCCATGCAAAAATATTAACCCTTATTTTTAAGGCCCTGTAAGGGTAGTTTAAATCCTTTATTCATAGGCTGAAAGCAGCAGTGCATTTTAGTAAGCTAGCATTAGTGTTTTCCCATGAAAAATAAACTTGGCTTTATATTCATTAAAACTTTTTTTGACTCTGTCCACTTTAACTGTCTCTCTTTCTCAGTTCTGCCAGCCCAGTGGATGGCAGCTGGTTCCTGAAAGGCTGCCCCCCTCGTTCTTTGTAGCCGTTCTCACAGACATCAACTCAGAACGCCATTACTGTGCCTGCTTCACCTTCTGGGAGACTGTAGAGAACACTCAGGTGAGAGGATGAGAAGCACAGAGAGTGAGCGAGAGATTCAGGCTCCTATTGGCAAACAGCTTGTGGTATTTTCGTGTCATTCTGTTTGATTTGAAAAAGAATTTCTTTCAATGTGAACAGTGTGTTGAAAGTATTGAAACTGACTTCAGTCTAGAAGCAGGTTTTTTATGTGAATGTTGACTATGCACCCCCTGTATAAGTAAGAAAATGAAAATGTTTGTGTTTGTATAGCTGCAGAAGGAAGAGCCCAGTGAGGCCGATGAGGACGAAACCCCTGAGCTCCTCCAGCCAGCTCAGCTCTACGCCCCCAGGAGCCTGGTGGTGGTGTCCCGCCTGGACCACACTGAGGTGTTCAGGGTAAGCCCCCTCCCACACACACCCACACACTCCACATCCTCTTAAAATCCTCTTCAAAATTATAATGTACACAATGTGCACACATTCACTTCTTGAGTTTTGTATTGCAATTGCAAAGAAGCTCACAAGACGTGAAGGCTCATGTAGAGCAGTAAGCTCAGTGCATAAATAATGACACACCTGCCTCAAACCATGATGCTATACTTTTAAATAGGCTTCACCTATTCAGCCTATAGCAATTTAGCACTGTTCATTCACAATGAAGTTATGAAAAGAATGGAGTACTTACTGAATGAGACAACGTGACCAATCGCAATAGAGCTCATTTACATATACGGTCTTAAAGGCACAGTAACAAAGATAGTATGTTTAATGTAAAATGTATTCTCAGGAATTAAGAAAGGTTGGAAAGTGGGCATGTTAAAGTAAATTTCATCCATCAAGTTTATAAATTGGATCACAATAAAATGTGGGATTTCAGGCTCTTCACCCTCCTGCTCTATTCTTTGCAGAACTGCCTGGGACTCATCTACACCGTACACGTGGATGGCCTTAATGTTCCCTTGGAAACAGTGATTGGGCACCTCCTAACCTGTGTCATTCCCATCGCTGGAGGATCTCAGGTGAGATCACATACACATATGGTCTGTGTGATGCTCCATGCCTGAGTTAAGCTGCCCCAGCATGTCAGTGGACGTATCATGGCTAGAAGACGCAGCTTATGTGCCAACAGACCGAGGCTTTTTCTTGCACAGAAGAAATGTCTTTGTCTCTTCCTTCTGTGTGTTTGTGTGTGTGTGTGTGTGTATGTGCATGCACATAAACACAGATTAAAGACACCATTTTTTTTCCTGTTGGATTAATTCCTCTCATGAGTGGATGACACAGTTAAAGCAATCATAGACTTAATCTCCTTCTTTCTGCTTTTCTTATTACTCATGGATAACCTATAAATCACTCGATACGTTTCTAATCTTTTCAAACACCATTTGAAAATGAGGCAGTTGTAACAATAATACTGTTACCATAGAATAAAAAACAAGTGTAGTGATATTAAAGGGCTGTTTGACATTAAAGGGTCCATGCTGTGGAAATATGGTTTGCTTCAAACCATTCTTAAAAGGGAAAAAGAATAAAATGAATTATTACTTTTTTGTGGTGCATAACATCATAATGTGGATTAATGTAAAATGTAGGCTATGGGCCCTTTAACAAGCATTCATTTTCTTATTTTGCATTTATAGTACGACAAATAGGGCAGTTTATGGCCTTACTATAATGGCCATCATCATACCTTTCTATGATACACATCGATGATTCGCCTGAAGTTAAAACACTCCTCCTGTGTGTTCCAGATAAATGATCCCCCAGTCTGTAGTTTATCTGACTGGCTTCTGGGTTGTTTCCAGGTAACAGTTACCTTTTTAGCAGCTTTAACCAATCAATAAATCAGCTCATCATGATTCTGCTTGTCAGTGATCAGAAATACTTAATCATTTCACAAGGACCACTTGGATTTTTCTTTTCTTTTTTTTTTATTGCTGTAATTTTGTGACTAATTTGCGTTTGCTCACTATTTCTTTTTACACTTAACCAATCAATCTCTTTCAAATACTTGCTTTTTACTTCAGTGGTTTTTAATGCTGGACTATAATGCTCCCTACACAAAACCACACAATCTGTCCTTGTGCACTATTTTTCCACCACACACACGCACACATCCACAGGGCTTATGAGGGCACTGTTTGTAGTTAGGCCGGGTGGACGGTGGGGGTGAACATATGGGCTGGCAGGGTGGCAGATGGTGTCTAAGCAGGCCATGGTGTGTGAATGACCGTCTCAAACACACACAGCACATACATACACACCGTCGAGGACCTCTAACACACTCGAGTTCCATTTTTAGCACCAATAATGTTACTATTACACTGAAATGTGATATTTCTCTTGACCTACACACACACAAGCTATTCAAGGTTTTGCAACATGGTGGTTTCATTGAAATTTAAAGCATTTTAAGGTACAGTCCTCATTCAAATTTTTATAATGTGATTATAATTATAATGTACTATGTGGTTCCTAACATTAGAATGAGGAACCATAAAAAAAGGAACTGTAACTAGATTTAACCTGCATTCTATTTGGACTTCGGTCCATTTTAGTAGATACTTGTGTATAGGTTGTATAAGTGTGATTTAGCCACACTCTTGTTTTGAGTAGTGTTGCATGACGGTCACCAGTTTATTATTTTTGTTGTGTTGAAAGGTGCTTGAACAGTTAGACACGCGTGTTGGTTTATAGTCTTGGAACTCTGTTGACCATGGAACTCTTTATATAGATTTTCATTACATTCAGACATAAGTTCTCAGTCTATTCTGCGCTTGGTCAGTAGCTGGGCTAGCAGTTTGCAGCCGACAAAGCTTACTTTTACCGAACCTTTGGATGCTTTGCTGCTCTGGCACACTTCCCCACAGCCCATGTTGTATTACTGCCCACATCTGGTGCTGCATTGTTGGTATTTGGTAGAACAAGAGAGTTTGAGAGAAAAAGAAAGGAAAAGTTATCTAGCAGTTAGCAGGTTACAGTTCATTGTTAGAAATGGAGGAATGGAAGGCTGAGTGTTTGTGTGTGTATATTCACAAATGGGCAGACAGAGAGAGAGGAAGAGAGAAGAAAGTATGTGACAGAAAGTGAAAGAGGCATATTTATTGGCATAGTTAAGTCTGGATATCCAGTTAGTCTCCACTGCGATTTAATGTCCTGGAGGGCATTTGTCCCCTGGCCAGGACCAGAGTCCGAGAACTCCCCTTCTGTTTGTTTTTCCTGAGAATAGCTTAGAAAAAGAATTGCATCTCAAAACTACAGACTTGCGCAAAAATAAAATCACTCTTTCCTCCCCAAACAGACTTTTTTGTAAATGTTTTGTTAATTAACGATTTGCCCGTAATCTGAGAAAGCCCAGTTTTTTCCTTTAGTGTTATTGACCCGTTTAAACATCATGTCTTTTTTTCATGTGTTGTCACATTTGTTTGCTTTTTTGCTACTGTTTTTCTTATTGCATTATTTTTCCTCTTTTTATTCAAACCTTGGTGTGTCTTAACTCTTTTCTGTGTTGTTTTGTCTGTGTGTGTATATACGTGTGTGTGCTTGTGTGTCGCTAATCTAGCCAGACCAGGAGGACAGAGAGGAGAGCTTGGTACGCCCAACTTGATTCTGTTTAGCTCTTCTTGTCACTGTCAGCGCTGCTGCCGCTCTCTGGGTATCTCTCCTCCAATCCAAAGACACTCAGCACCACGAGAACCAATCAGATCGCAAAGCCTCTGATCGGTCCAAGTTTTTGATCCAATCTCTGACACGTCCCCTGGCTAGCATTATTTGTAATGATAACAACTAACATTTTTTTTCACTGGTTGGATCAAAGACGGGGGAAGTGGAAAAGCTGTCCAGCTTTGCTGTCATCACTTGTGGCTTCAGATGCATGTGCTGCTGCCGCTCACCTAACTTCTGCAGCCACATTGATTTGTATGGCTGTCTGATAGATGGACATGGTTTCATCTATGCACATACATCTGGGAGTAATGCGCCTGTTTTTGACCAACTCTTAATGTAAATCTGTTAAAATGACAAGTAGTTAAGAGTGTTTGTGGATCATAACCCTGCTACATAACTTTATGATCTTTATGGCTAAATGTGCTTTGCTGGGCTTGTTCTTCATGCACTTATGAGCTAAGAGCCAGCGTTTACTAGCCTGAAAGTGCAGCCCATCTCATGCTCTCATTCACACCTGCAGCTTCCTGTCCTAACTCAGCACTTCCGTTAAATTCAGGTTTTTGGCTGCCTGTTCTTTGCCGACACCTTTCACTTTAATGTGAAGTGTTGATGTGAATGTAGTATGTAGCAAAGTGTGCTGTGTTGCATGAAAGATTGCAGTTTTGCTGTGAACTAATACTTCAGCAATGTTTTTGCATAATACCCTGTTCGTTTCTGTTGACCTGCGCCTATCAACATCGATATTGATATTAATACCATTAATATTACATGCTGAGCGATTTTTCATTGCTGATGTTTGAAGATACAAACTTCCACTAACAGTTGTTCCCTCTGCTCGGTGTAAAGTTTCAATTCTTTTCATATTTCTCAATTCTAACCTTTCTAATTCTGTCCATCTCTGAAAAAAACATGAAATATTTTCTGGGTTTTTTTCAGAGGTTTGATAATAATTGCTGTCAGACTTCTAGTACAGAAGTCTTGCATGAATATTATGGCTACTAAAGATGGGAAAGACTAATCCAGAAGCTTGGTTGACCCTGTTTTTCGTGCTTTATAACTGATTGCTGAACTGTGCTGTGTTAATTGGGGAATGGCTTGACATGTTGTAGCATAGCTGCTAATCCTCCATTCTGATTATCCTCCGTTCATTCTGGGTGCTCACTTTCACCCTCTAACCCGGGGCCTTGTGTTGTCATGGACCTGTTAATCCTGATTTCCTTCTTTAAAATGTATTTTTATGCAAGGTTCTCACTATTACATATTCCCTCTCTCTCTTTTTCACTCTGTCCATCTGTTCTCTGTACGGTCTCTACATCGTCTACATCATTCTTCTTAAAGAGGACCATCACCTTGGGGGCAGGAGATAGGCAGGTTATCCAGACGCCCATCAACGACTCCCTCCCAGTGAGTGGCTGCAGCGTGGCCCAGCTCTTCAGGCAGCTTGGTAAGCCAGTCAGCATTAGGGTTGGGTGATCTGGCCAAATATTTCATCTCCATGTTTTTCCTATTATTCAGTATCGATAATTAGCCCTAATTTCATTCTTCCAGATTATACATGAGAATAGTATTTGGAATCCTGAAGAACACTAAACAGGATGTTACATAGGGGCCTTTTAAACCATCAACAAATAAGAAACACAGCAGGTTTTTTTTTGTCAAGTTTTTTTATTAACATATTCGCATATTTTTATCAGTGGAAATAGCTACCTAATGTAATTGTTGTAAGTGAGTGGCTAGACAACTTCTCCCTCTCTATAAATCAAATAAAAGGCACACATTGTCACCTAGATTCTAGCCTAATATCGGATTAACAAGCATAACAGCATCATTATTTAAACGAAAATATTACATATGTGCATTTTTGATAAGAGAATAGTATTTGATTTTGATATTCGCTGCTTAGATAATCTGCACTTACTTAAACCAGCATCTTCCTAACACAGTGCAGGGTACTTTAGCCCAGTTAAGGTTTGGATACTTTAACCCAGTGCATGGCTGTTCAGTCATTCCTCATCAGGGTGGTTGTAGGTTTAATTCTACAGAGCAGGAGCACGCGTGATCAATTAAACAAATGGACTCCGGTGTTTCAGGAGTGGTTGCCATGCTGTTTTCTCCACAAATACAAGATGTGTTAATTTCAGAAGCCATGCAGTCTTAATTGAACAGTTCATCTGCTCATCTACTTGGAAAAAAGCACAAAGACTTAAATGCTTCTGCGGTAAACTGGCTTTGACTGGCTTTGGTGATAAGAGAATTGTTAGTACTCTCCATTTGTTGATCATAGTAGAAGCATAGTAAATACATGCACAGTCTAAAATCAGTTAAGCATGTGTTTTGGTTTGGTCTTTTATGGTCTCTTTTTTTTTTTATATAAGAAGCATGCTGTGACATAATCTGTGTATATACTATGGTAGCATCTTGGACTAATGATCTCACAGTCTAGTTTAGCTAGGCTGTGGTTGTAGCATGTTTGTCAAGGGGTGATGTGTTTGGACTGGTTCCTAAGTGACCAGTTTCATGTAGCGGCAAACACGCTCTTTACATAACTCTGAACACCCTTACGTGTCTTGTGTACATAGACAGTCTCAGGTATGTATAAGCTGCTGCTATAGGAACAGGATGGGCCTGGAGTTGGATCCCCCAAGTGTGGCTAAATTAACCCCTTGAATGATCAGTGTGTGTAAAAGGCAGATACTGGCATTACAGACTTTAGAATAAAAACCTGTTTGTATTGTTGTCCCTGTAGTTACTTTCAGGATGTAATTGGCTTGAGTTTGATTCTGTCATATAGGCACTATAGCACTCACGCCACTCTTAAAATGTCACATCAGGTAACTGCAGGAACACTTATACTCTTTTATTTCTCTGTCTGCAGGCATTGTGAATGTTCTTTATCTGTTCTGTGCTGCTCTGACCGAGCACAAGATCCTTTTCCTGTCCAAGAGCTACCAGCGGCTCACCGATGCCTGCAGAGCACTGCTGGCTATTATGTTCCCACTCAAATACAGGTGTGTGTGGGTTTGAATTGGAAATGTTTGGGTTCTGGGAGGGCTTGTTGTCTCTGTACCAAATGCCAGGTGCTTCACTTGGATGGTCATTTCTAAATTGTATTTTTGATCTTTTAGTAACTAACCAAAACAGGGTGTGGTTTAAACTGACCTTTGTTCAGTTTAAACAGCCAATCAGGAGTCTAACTTTTTTGGTGGGGGGAATATACTGGCTCATGAATGGTGATGAGTAGTGGTGCAACGGATCAAAAAACTCACTGTTCGGATCGGATCACGGTTTTAAGTCACGGATCGGATCGATTTTCGGATCAGCAAAAAAATAAAAAAGAACAAATTTAACTCCCCATTTATTCATTTAAGTATTTTTGCCCATTAAACAACATTCAACTCAAGACTCATTCCACA
>JBBPDC010000129.1:19199016-19209529 GCA_037974485.1 Hemigrammopetersius urotaenia
AGGAGGATAGGAGAAGAGAGAAGAAAAAGACAAACAAACAGATAAACTGCTTCCATACCTGCTGACAAAGAGAAAACTTATGTTTCTTATGCATGTAAATAATATTCTTTTCTGTTTCGATCTGTTTTTGACGGATTATCAGGTGAATGAAAGTTGGTGACTTTTGCACTGTATTGTGTATAACCATGTTATGTTTAATTGAAGTGATCTGGGGTTTGATACATACACGTGTAGACACTGACACACACAAACTGACACATACTTGCGCATTAATTCTGTGTTTTACTTCTTAGGATCCAGAGGGAAAGCCCAAAAAAGCGAACATCAGAGATAACAGAGATGGAACTTACACAGTATCCTACGTACCCGACATGACAGGCCGTTACACCATTACCATCAAATACGGCGGAGATGAGATTCCTTACTCCCCCTACCGAATCCATGCTGTACCCACTGGAGATGCCAGCAAGTGCCTGGTCACAGGTTAGAGTCTGTTAAGTTCATTATTGTCATGTATTTTTAAACTATGTGTAATTTTTAATGGATTTTATATATGAAAGGTGATATTTTTTTCTGTTATATTGCAGTTTCCATTGGAGGACATGGTCTGGGTGAGTATTAAACATTTTCTCCATAGATCCCATATTATGGTGCTTATTTTCTGTGCAAAAGGCAAAAACCTGTTTAGCTTAGCACTATAGGCTTTAAAGGCTAACATTAGAATACAATAATATTAAATATTAGATATAATATTAGAATAATAATATTAATACAGTAAATTGTGATTTTATGTGTCTATATGTTTGCTTGATCATTTCCAGACCTCTAATCATGGAAGCTCAGTATTACATTGTAGTTCTCATCAAATCCCTCAAATACGAGATTCAGTCCAATCAGTCCTTCATTAGATTAAACCAGGAGCTGCTGATGGAGTTTCACAAATCCAGGCAAAGGCTGGAGGTGAAATCTGGAACTGAACCTGTGTTCTTCTCGCCAGCTCACAAAACCTCAAGCAGTTTTTACAAAAACTACAACAAAAACCTTTAGTCTAATGTAAATGTATGTATTTGCTCTCACTGCTGAGATAAATGACTTGAAACAGTCTGCACAGGTGCCTGAGATTTTGCACAGTACTTTAGTTTTATCTAGAGATGTCACTGTGTATGCATCTGCACCAGGCTCAGGACTTGGACCCACCATTCAGATCGGCGAGGAGACGGTCATCACTGTGGATGCGAAAGCTGCTGGAAAAGGAAAGGTCACCTGCAAGGTGTCCACGCCTGACGGAGCTGAACTGGACGTGAATGTGGTGGAGAACTCGGACGGAACTTTTGACATCTACTACACGGCCCCAGAGCCGGGGAAATATGTGATTACCATCCGCTTCGGAGGGGAGCACATCCCCAACAGCCCCTTCCATGTGGTGGTGAGCACTTTGTCTAACTGGGATTTAGCTACATCTAATAGATCTGATCAGTTCCAGGTAGTGCAGTAGTGCATTCAATTTGCTTTTTACATCATTTCCACATGAATAAAATATACTAATTGAACATAGTTTTGTTACTTTTAGCTCATTTTTTAGGCAATACATGTATTTATGTGCAATTTTTGGGGCGGCTGGTGGCCTAGTGGTTAGGGAGTTGCCCCTGCAATCAGAAGGTTATGGGTTTGAGTCCCAGGACTGTCAGTGGCACCACTTACCTTTGAGCAAGGTACTGTCCCCACACACTGCTCCCCCACGCACTGCTCCCCAGCCACTGGGTTCCTGACTGCTCCCTGCTTTACTTGATGAGTGGGCTGAATTCACTGTGGGCTGTGCTGTGGTGGGTTCACGTGTGACAGAATGGTCACTTCACTTATGTAATGTGAAAATTATGTATGCAATGAAAGTTTTTTGTGTCAAAACTACACACAATGGACTTTTTTAACGCTGCTGTGTTGTTCACACCACAAAACAAACAAACCAGCAAAAAATCTTTAAAGGAGACTTAATATTTAATAGCTGAACATGCTTTCACATATATGCCATAAGCCCAGTTTGAGTCTGGAGATACTAATGGTATACGTGACAAAGCAGAAAACAAACTAATCCTTTTGATGCTTGTCAAAAATGTTTGAGTTCTTGGGGCATCACTGATTTGTCAGCTGGGTTGTTGCTATGCCAACCAGCAAGACTTTGGTTGAGTGAGTTCATGTTGTCTGCAGTCATTAGAATGGTCCGATGGAAGACTGTGCATGCAAATATTCCTATTAAATGTTCTTAATATTTAAATTAAATGTTTGTACTGATATCCTGGAGACATTAGAGGTTAATAAAATGCTTGATTTTTTTTTTTTCGAGCACAGGCAAATATATGTACGTGTGTGTGTGTGTGTGTGTGTGCAGTTAAGTAATGGTATGACTCCCTCCGTTCCCAGGCGTCCGATACCATTCCTATAATAGAGGAGCCGTGTGATAAAGTGCAGTTACAGCAACCCTACTCCCCCTACCAGGGCTACTCCCCTCACTGGGTACACGTCTCAGGCCTCTCCACTCCTCCTTGCTTCCTCCAACCTCATTCATTTCTCCATTTAACCCCTCACCCTTTTCCGTCCATTTTCTGTGCAAAAATAATGCTGTGAAGGGCTTCGCTGCTGAAGGCTTTCTGGAAACGACTCCATTTCGCCTGCCTGACTTGAGCTCATTGTCTCCTGTCTTACAGTTGTTTTGGCATTTTGCTCCCTTTTTGTGCATGGCTTGCCCGTTGGTGTATTCTCTCTCTCTATTGCAGCTTTATTGCTCTGTTGCAGCCCATGCAGCCTGTCTGCTCTATGTGCCAGAATCAGCGCCTCTCGTCTGGCTGTGATCATATGCCTGTCCCCTTTAACACTGGCCAATGTTGCTTACTTTAATCTCTCTCTCTGTTTCAGGCCACAGAGGAGCCGGTCACAGCCATCAATGGCATGGAGCCAATGCTCCGGCCATTCAACCTGGTCATCCCATTCACAGTGCAGAAAGGAGAGATCACAGGTTTGAGACGGGCAGAATTTAAACCACAATCGACAAAATAATGAATATACCTTTGAGAAGTGGTCAATCCATTTTTTCACACAAGGCTAAATCACAAAATGTCACATGTATTATGCCGTATTTGAATGCTGGAGACAGTTGGTTATTCCTGGGTAGTGCACTTCATAGTTTGCGGGTGCTAACACTTTTAGCTTGATGCTAATATTAGACTGGAAATCTCAAGGAGGCACTAATGGACTCCTCTACAGTCCTGTGCATAAGTCTAGAACCACCCCTCATTCCTTCATAGTTTCCTCCAAAGAACCAGCCATTCTCATATATTTAATGTGGTCTTGAGGAACAGTTCTCCAGGCTTCCTGAAGGACTTTCAGATCCTCTCATTTCCAGTCCAGTCCCTGAACCTGACCAGTTTCAGAGGAATGTCTCTGTCGGTTAAGACACACAGTGACCTACGCATGAATCATTCAAGCAGAACAAAGAGCCTCTAACTGAAGTCCTGAACCAGTGAAGAACCAGGAGCAGACGATTCCAGATGATCAGGCGGTGATCAGTATACTGGTGGTGCTGAGTGGGCGGAGCTCCTTTATCTAGGCTCCTTGTATCTTTAGGCAACTTTGCAGCCCGTCAGTAAAACATTTGTTCACATTTCTTTAAATTAATCTTGGTAGACAAGGTGATTCAAAACAAAAATATAATGAGGCTGGCTCAAGACTTTTGCACAGTACCTATTATTATATATGAAAAAAGGGAAAAATATTACGATTATTATATGAAAAAAAATTAAATACATCTTACAGCAATCATTTTCAATTTGGCAACAATGATCTTTACTTCTTGTGAGACAAACTGTTTTCTACAGCCCTAATGATTTATTGTACATCCTGTTGTTGTTGCTGTTATAAAAGCAATGCGGTGCTTGAGTCAGCTGTGTTAATGTGATTTTATTGCGGGTAAAAGAGTTTTACTCAGCTTCACATCATGCAACACCCTTTACAACACATTACAAACTCACAATAAAGCATGACTTCTTGTGGTTTATGTGGTTTAAGTGCTTCATGTAACTGTGTTGTGTTAAACTGTTAAACCAGAGGAGTGACTGTAAGGTTTATGTTCCTCAGGTGAGGTGCGGATGCCTTCTGGTAAGACCGCACGACCTCACATCACTGACAATAAGGACGGGACGGTGACGGTGAAATATGCCCCCACTGAGAAAGGCCTGCATGAGATGGATATTAAATATGATGGCAACCACATACCAGGTGCTAACAGTTACTTAATCTTTGTTTTTTTTTTGCGTGATTGAGGAAACAATCACACTAATAATAATAATAATAATAATAATAATAATAATAATAATAATAATAATAATAATAATAATAGTAGTAGTAGTAGTAGTAGTAGTAGTAGTAATAATAATTATAATAATAATTATTATTGTTGTTGTTATTCTTCTTATTGTTGTTGTTATTATTATTATTATTATTAGCATTATTATTATTACAGCTGTGTATTCAGATTTTTAAAATAAGTTGGTCAGGGCAGAGTTTGCATTGTTTAAAAAATAGATTTTGTGTTCGAGTCATCTCTGTAATGTATGAGGAGCGAGAGCAACAAACAGAGCACAAAATCTTACATAGCTAAAGACACTAAAGCTCAGGTCAGTTATTAAAAATAGGCGTGTGTCACTGTTTGTTGTGGTTTAATTAAAAATAATCTGTCTATGAACATGCTTTCATGTTCTTTTCCAAAACCTTTTTTGGGCGAAAGCAGTTCGCTCCACCTGTTTTAAGACATCCTTAACCATAAATGGCTCGGTAAGATTCATTCAATACCCGGATGTGAGCAGAATGGAACATTTTTTGGCTATAAAACCAATGTTTGGGTCTCCAACTGTGTCTCCAACTGTGTCTCCAACTGTGTCTCCAACTGTGTCTCCAACTGTGTCTCCAACTCGCTGATTTGACAGCAACCATGCAACCACACTTGCAGAAATGCAGTCGAATAAAATTGCTTTATAAATTTGTGTCTTATTATGTTTCACACCACAGTATCAGGGTGATGTGTCATACTGATATGTTTATTTTCTTTTATAGGAAGTCCTCTGCAGTTCTATGTTGATGCTATTAACAGTGGTCATGTGACAGCTTACGGGCCAGGGCTGAGTCATGGCATGGTCAACAAACCTGCAGTCTTCACCATTGTCACCAAGGATGCTGGAGAAGGTACGCATGTGCATTTCAAAGGTTCTTCTAAAGATGGGCATGGGCTTATTTTCGGATTACGACGGCACACGTTTTGAGTTCCATTTTCTTATCCAGGAGTGTTTTTTCATATCTAATGCTGGTCCAGCTTTGATTTTTTTCTAAGGATTTGCTTGTTCGTTATTGAACAATCAGCAGTGAGTCGAGGCTAATCAGTCATTGCCAGTTATTAGAGATCAGTTCATCACACTGCCACAAGTCAAGTCAAAGTAAACTTTGTCATCTCAGCTATGTACATGTGAGATAAGACACGAGTGTGGCTCCAAATACACATATATACATAATATACATTTACACATAAACTATAAATATAAAGTAGCAGTAAAAATGTACAAGGATACAAGGTTTATTACTAGAATTTGTTTCATCAGTGGAAAGCATTATTGGACAGAATACCTGTGAAAATGCAGTAACTCTGAGGCAGTACTCTCTGTGTGCTCACTAGTCTGACGTTGTGTTTCTTGTTTACATTAGGGGGTCTGTCTCTAGCAGTGGAAGGCCCCTCTAAAGCAGAAATCAGCTGTAAAGACAACAAAGATGGAACTTGCACAGTGTCCTATTTACCCACTGCACCAGGAGACTACAACATCATTGTCAAGTTTGACAACAAACACATCCCTGGAAGCCCCTTCACCGCCAAGATTACAGGTCTGTTTGTGTGTATGTGTGTGTGTGTGTGTGTAGGTTTGTCAAAAAAATAAGACTCTGAGGCATAGAAGAGCAATGTATGTGTGTGTGTGTGTGTGTGTGTGTGTGTGTGTGTGTGTTTGTGTGTGTGTGCCTGCAAACACCTGTATGTTTACAAGCTATCACTTTGGGGGAGTTCACCACATCCGCACAGTGTAGCGTGGAAGTTGTTATTAGCGTTATGGGCTTCATGTGAACAGGAAACACCTGTGTGTCCCCGCGTTCTCTCAGTCTTGCCTCATGTTGCTCCGGTTATTAACCCCTGGCAACCTCGGCCGTACCAACTTATTTAAAGCAAAATAAGATTTTGCTTCAAACTTAAACCCTTTAAAGATTTAAGTTCAAAATGCAAAGATAGCAGTGGAGAGCAATACACAATAATTGTGCAAATAACAGCAACAGAGAATGTGGAGAATGTGCTGTATATAATGGACAGATTTAATGTGCTGTATTGTGTATATTTGTCAAATTTTGTGGTTTTTTTTCATAACTGACCTCTTTTTTTTCTCTCTTCTCTCCATTTTTTCTCTCCATTGGTTTCTGTGTCTGTCTGTCCCATCTTTTTGTCTATCCAAGGGGACGACTCTATGAGGACATCTCAGCTGAACGTCGGCACGGCGACAGACGTGTCCCTGAAGATCACAGAGACAGACCTGAGTTCCCTCACTGCCAGCATTAGAGCTCCGTCTGGCAATGAGGAGCCATGTCTCCTTAAGAGACTCCCCAACCGCCACATCGGTGAGTAACAGCCCAGGCCTGCCATCGGCATCACTCAACCATCAGAGAGGGTTTGCAAACACTTTTTTCAGCCTGTATCAATATATAGCATACACATACAACATATACATACAGTACTGTTCAGCAATATTCAAAACATATTTAAATGAGTAATAATTGTATTTTGTATTTACTCTCATTTAAAAGAAAGGAGTGGCCCGATTGCATGTTGGTAGCAAAAAGCCAAATGTGATCTTAAACCATCTATAACAAATATGTTGTCAGTCTGGATGTCAAATTAAGTAGATTAATTCACTTTAAACCTGCACTCATTTGCCATTTTATCAGAACTGCTTAGCATACTGATGCATTTTATAGATACACTTGCTGCTGTGACCCATGTGCTGCTGCACAATTTATCAGCACCTCTCTACTCAATCTATTAATAGAAAAGGGACCAATATAAAACCACCATGTGCATCAGCTTGGTGTACAAGTGTATCAGGTTCAGCATCACTGCTCTGAAAGTATTTCATTTTTGGCACATACTGGGAACCTTTGAAGTTTTAGAAAGGTCTTTAATCTTCTCACTTTGGACAGAAGATCTTTTGATCTAGTTCACACACTGAAACGGTCTGATATGCTTATACGAGAAAATGTATTTGCTTGTAAAATGATACAACTTATAAAATATAAAAATACAGGCTGGAGCTGTGAGTGCCATGAGGGCCAGCTGTAGATGTCATTGTACTGCTTTACAATATGACTACACTTATGAAGGGTTTATAAAGGGTTTATAATTGGATTGTTCATTTGGTTGTAGACAGTTTATAAATCATTAATAAACAGTGAGAAACACTAGATGTCCAGATCTGGTGCTTTAATGGTGTTACCATGTTAAAACAGCCCTAATATAGCTGATAGTTTGACATTCTGTCTGAGAAAGAGACCAGATAAACTCGAAGATCTTCCAAATAGTGAATCTGCATCAATGTATGACAACTGTTATAACTTGTTAATAACTGCTTACTAATGATATATAAACTGTCTATAAACTAATGAACAACCTGATTATGACTCATTCATAATCATTTATAAGGGTGGTCTTATTGTAAAGTGTTACCGATGTCACATTACTGCATCACTCATGTCACACAGGGGTCAAATAGGCCCTAGAGACCATTGCTTTGTAATGAATTAGTCTTTAGATCTTCTTCCATGAATCACTGTGCGTCATCCTGACAGCCCTCTCTTTGAAACATCTTAGTATAAAAAATTGAGCCCTGTTTCCCCCCCCCTCAGGAATCTCCTTCACTCCTAAGGAGGTTGGTGAGCATGTGGTGAGTGTCAAGAAGAATGGCAAGCATGTGACCAACAGCCCCTTCAAGATCATGGTGGGCCAGTCTGAGATCGGAGACGCCAGCAAAGTGAAGGTGTTTGGCAAAGGCCTAGTGGAAGGACACACCTTTGAGGTGGCCGAGTTCATTGTAGACACCAGGAACGCAGGTAGGAGTCAAGACCCAAACTCATAATGCACATGCAGGACTAGATTTTCCACAGGTCAGAATGATTTAACCCATTAAAAGCTTAGATATGAATCAGTATCATAAATCTGTCCCTTAATTTTCCAATGTATCAGTTGACACTTGGTCTTGGAATAACACAGTGAGTAGATTCCATAACTGGAGCGGCAAAGTAACGTTGACAGCTTTTGTCAGTCTACGTTACTTTGAGGCTTACTGTGTAAAAACACTCATAGTCTGGGGGATTCAATCAGGATCTAGAAATTTGATCCTGGAGGAAACTGCTTATGCAATGACTGCACAGAGACACAGAGACAAAACAATATAAAGTATAGTCAAAGAAAAAACTTTGCAGAAAGTATTCTGAAAACAAAATGCTGTGATCAGTAAGACAGGTGGATATAAGTACAATAGATAAATAAATAACATTAATATTTACTATTTCTCTACTAATGCATGTAGTGGTTTGGAGTTGTTCTCTATATTGAGTCTGTTGCGGCACATAACAGTAACATAAGTGGTGATGCTGCACATGACAGTGTTATTGTATGTAAAAAAGATAAAGATGTTGCACGGAACTATAGGAAACTGCACATCTGGGAAGCAGCAGGTTGTTGCACAGACTGTGTTACTGTGTTATTCTTTAGCTCGTATTAAAATGCAGTATAAAGCAACCTAGATGACATTTCTGCTCCTATTAATAGGTTATGGTGGTCTGGGCCTGTCCATTGAGGGGCCGAGCAAAGTGGACATTAACTGTGAGGATGTAGAGGACGGCACATGTAAAGTGACGTACTGCCCCACGGAGCCTGGCAGTTACATCATCAACATCAAGTTCGCTGACCAGCATGTGCCAGGTATGGGACTCAGCCCGACTCACAAGAGACGTGGGTTTTGCAGTTATGACTAATTCTGCAGGTTTTAAAGTGATACACCCACCAAAAGGAAAAAGAATGTAACTATTACTACACCTGCCTGCCTCTTACTGCAGTGAAAATCTGTAATGTTAGGAGTCAAAGCAGGCAGGATGTAACTGCAGGATCCAAAAAGTTTAACGCTAAAAACCAAAATGAGGGGTCTGAGAAATCACAAGAAAATACAAAAAACATGAGAACAGAATTTACAGCAACCGAGTTCCAAAAAAAGAGTTTTACCAAACACCACTAGAAATTACAATAACAGCAGGCAGTTGGGTGGCCTAGTGGTTAAGGCATCCGCCCTGCGACCAGAAAGTCCGGGTTCGATCCCCAAGACCGCTAGGCACCGCAGAGGTACCCTGAGCAAGGTACCGTCCCACACACTGCTCCCCGGGCGCCGTGTTCCTGCTGCCCCCTGCTTCACTTGGTGAATGGGTTAAATGCGGAGGAAGAATTTCGTGCTGTTCACACTGTGTGCTGTGGTGTGTTCATGTATGACAAATGGTCACTTTCACTTCAATGCACAGGTGAACAGGATAACAAGGGGGCGGGGCAAAGGCGGGTTACAAAACCCTCTTATACACATTTTTCCTAAATTTGTCAGTGACTTCAGAGGTACTAATGATTCACCATAGGGAGTTCCAATGATGGTTGTGTAATGCATGCTGGGTAGTGTAGTACTGTAGGGAGAACATCGATGGATATAAAAAACACAAATTTGTGAATTCTCTTAAAGCGGTGAGGGTCAAGAAGTTTACAGAACATGATATCATAGACTGCTGCTTTAAGCTCCCACTTTTTAAGGTCTGAATACTTGCCATGACATAAAGGTTTCATTGGTTTGCAGGGAGTCCCTTCACCGTGAAGGTGCTGGGGGAGGGCAGGATGAAGGAGAGCATCACCAGGAGGAGACAGGCTCCTTCCATAGCCAGTGTTGGCAGCACCTGTGACCTCAACCTCAAAATCCCAGGTGAGGGGGGAAGAGTTCAGCGTAACTCAAAGGAATTCTTTTGATATCACATAAAGCCTAATGGAGAGAAACAGACAACACTGGGGGCCAAGTGACTTTCCCTCCCTGTCCCTCTTTTATTCCATCTGTCACAATTTCTGCTCTCTGTTTTCCATCTTATTCCTGAGCTCTGAGCTCTTCCTCAGTAACTCGTTTAGCTCTGTGTAGCTGGGAGACAGATAAACAGAAACAGCAAGCGATCTGTTGAACTTAACAGTGAATGAAATTACATCTAAAATGAATAAATAAACTTACTGTACATAAAATAATGGTTAACCATGGAATGGTATTCAAAGCAAGTCAAATTGCTATTCAGGCCACACACACACACACACACACACACACACACACACACACACACACACACACACACACACACACACACACAC
>JBBPDC010000129.1:19211636-19224364 GCA_037974485.1 Hemigrammopetersius urotaenia
GGCAGCTACGAACACAGCGCCCGGGGAGCAGTGTGTGGGGACGGTACCTTGCTCAGGGTACCTCAGAGGTGCCTAGCCGTCTTGGGAATCGAACACACGATATAAGTATAGAAGTAAATTTTATCACTTATATACTACTGATCTCTACTGCATGCAATAACATACATCTTTTGTTATTAGAAGTAATTGGCTTAACTGTATTTATACTCCAGTGTTTATATATATATGGCATATGGTATTTAATATATGTATTTATGTATTTTTAATGTATTTGTTTGTTGTTTCTTTAGATTTATTTTAGACTTTATATGTTACATTGTTCTTGTCTTTGAGTCTTTGTGTGTCTATACAGTCATAACATAAGATCCCATTCCCCCTGGGATCAGTACATTTTCTGATGAGCTCTTTTTGAAGATCAGGCTCAATATGAGAACTTTGTGACAGCTTTAATACAAAACTTGTGGTGGTAGTGGTGGTGGGGGGTGGGGGGTAACGTGAGTGAGATATATGTCTGAAGACATATGTCATTCTATATTTTGCATTATTTCCATATTAGGGACATATCTGTATGTGGTTGCTGAACAGAAAATCATATTGTGAAATGGAGCCGTAAATACCAGAGATTTATGTTTTTATGAGCTGAATCTTCTCCTCAGGTGTAATTACAGCTAATTAGCGGCTGATGTTATTTTGTTCCAGCGGTGGTAATGTGTGTGTCTGGGATGCGTGAGGTAAGGAAACATCAGAAGAGTCTCTCTGATCTTTGTGCCGGGGCGACTGCGTCTCTCTCCGCCGCTCCTCTCTGTGACAGTAGTCATTAAAAGTCATTAATCTTGCTTTAATACTTCACCGTCTCCCACAGGCTAGACACACTCTTTCTCTGTCACCCCTCTCTCGCTCTCTCTTTCTCTCCCCTCTGAGAGGGAATTGCATTAAATTGGTATTTGTTCCAAATCACTACGTGTTTAATCACCTCTAATTTGAGAAAAGTCCCTGCAGCTCTTTGAGGGAAGAGCAGTTTTTCTGTAGACCATCAATACTTTCCATTGACTTTCACTGCTGGCTGTTTCTGCTACACTGGTTTGAGGGCCACACACACGCGGTCTCGCACATATTGCTCTTTGAAGATATGCTGTACTACGCAGTCTCATATTAATGCATAGCTGCCTGAGGATTCTCCGAAATCTCTTGGACTGTCTGGATCTTTTATTTAAAAAAAAAGAAAAAAGAATTTGCATCAACATGTTCAAGGATTATTCCGGCATAGTTTTCATCTCCTCTCCATGTACCACATCTGCCAATTATCATAAGACTGCAAATTTAATACGTTTCCCTGCATTTAAAGAACAGAAAACCCATTGACTCACAACACACTTGTAATAGAATCAATGGGTGGCCCCTGAAAGTAAGGACAGAGAGCATTCCTTTGAAGGGGAATTCCACCAGTTTCCCAACATTTCACCAAAATTCAGTTTTTTTTCAGTTGGATGTGAAATGCATTGTTGAGAAATCTGCTGACTTGGAACCAGATGTCCCCATATCTACAGCACAAGCATAGCAATGTTAATTACACCTACATGTATTGTCTAAGTTTGAACATGTACTCCTGATGATGGTAAAACATTGCCTGGGAGTACTATTCTGCATCACATTGCCTTGTACCGCTCCACCAAGAATGGATTTTAAAAGTAGATTTTAGGCCAATCCCATAAAACTAAATTAGCTAGGTTGTTTTTAGAGGCATGCAGCCCTGCAGATGCCTGGTTCTTTGTTTACATCTTAATCAAATTTGATATTTCAATTTTGAGAGCCTCAGAGGGCCAGTTTAGCTTCAAGCAAGTATGGAGAGAGAGAGAGAGAGAGAGAGAGAGAGAGAGAGAGAGAGAGAGAGGGTCTGGACATTGGCATAGATTTGAAAGTCAGATCAGTGCTAATCCACTATAATCCACACAATCAATCAAAGCAAATTAAGATGTTTAAATGGAAGGGCAACCCTCTCCCTCGCACTTAGTGTTACCATGGAGACTAGACATTATGCAGACTCGATCTGGCCTAGCACTTTTCCAACCATGCATACATTTGGAGCGTCCATTTGGAAAGGCCGTGTTGTTCAAAAAAATAGAAAAACTCAACATATTGGTCATGTTCTCTTGAGTTCTGGCAGTGTTAGAGAGTCCTAGCTGTCAGAACCCAGCCAAAGCTTTCTGTAAGTCATTTGAGATGTTTGCCCTGCTGGAGGAGAGAAAGGACACTGATATCGGCAGATTCTTTGCTCTGTCCCCCTCTGAAAGACGAGCAGTGCCCCCTCATACATTACAAAAGACTGTGAGACTAAAAAAGTCCTTCTTTTGTTCAACAAGGTGACTTTATAAATCACAGAGTTTGGGCAGAGTGAACACAATAAAAGTGCCTTTCGATCTTTTTATGTTATTCTAAGGTCCTGGTTGCGGTGAAGGAAGAAATGGCTTTCAAGGAGTTCTATTCACTTTATTCTCCGCTGGTTAATTAAACATACACTGCTTGATCATCCTGTGCAGTTTCTTTCGCTCACCATGTGCTGTTGCAGTCTTACGTTTAATTAACTTTGAAGTTCAGAGGTGGATTTCATGCATTAGAGTGCTTCTCTGTACGTATATGAAGAGAGAAAGTGATGGGAGCTGCTTTCGTTGGCTGTGATGTGACCGTGGCTGCTGTTGTCCAAGAGTGAAAGATTAGAACCTAGCACACTTTAAAATGCTCTGGTCGCTGACTTGGTACACTACCAGGAGAATCGGATGCTTAAGAGCAGCCACACATGAACCTAAGGCCCCAATACTAAATTCCAGAAGTGGGCTAGAGGGGTAGAGGAACTCTATTCTCTAAAGTGAGAATAGAGTCATCAATACCTGACCTCACCACTGCTCTCATGGCTGCAATCAGATCCTCACAGCAATTTTCCAACATCTACTGTAAAGTATTCCCAGATGTGCCGAATCTGTTACAGCAGCAAAGTGGGGACAAACCCTAATTGTAGACAGCGTCTGCAGATGCTTGGGCATATGTCGTTTTTGACATTCGAAGAGTATTGCTAATATAATTACTGATTATTAATACGTACAGTATAAGTTTCTTTATCATACCTTTATTTTGGGAAAATCCTGAGGAATTTAACTTGTACTTGTGCTCATATGATTGAAAACTGCTCACTCCCTAGTCCATACACTACATAAATGGCAACCAAGTGTTAGGGTTGGTCGGCGGCTGGTAGATGCCGCTGCTTTTTTGTTTTGTATGGTTCATGTTTCTGTGGAGTTTTGGGGCTTTTATTTTGATGTGTCTGGTTTCTGTTTATGTCACATGTCTGTTCTCAGCTGTCTTCAGTTTGGTTGTTCCTTAGTTCCCAGCTGCCTTGAGTTTAACCTTGTTGTGTTCTGTATTTAAGTCTGTGTATTTCAGTTTCCCTTTATCTGTCCATCGTCTCTTTTAGAGCACCTGAGTTAAATGCAGGTTCTGCTGAGACCGAGATCTGTAGAGAGTATTTTCTGGTTTTTCTTTGCGACCATAGCGCCTGGTTTATTTTCTGAAGTAAATAAAAGTATCACGGCATGGAACCCTGGTCTAGTTGCTCCTTGCTCCGAGATAGCTCCGGGTTGGGGCTTAGCAGCCCCTCCCGTGACACCAAGCTTCAGAAAAGGCTCATTTTGAATTCAGTGTTTTTTGTGACATCTCAAAAACTAACGCAAGCAAACACACTTCCCCCAACTCATGTTCAGCATTTAACACTTCCAATTCTCACTGAAGTTGTGAAGACTGTGTAGTGCCATCTGAATGAGAAACAATACAGGCTGCCAATCAGATGCATTCAAACTTAAAAGCAAAGTAACAAAAAGAGCTGGTTTAAGTTTACGGGATAGAGAGAGACTGGGCGAAAAAAACACAAGAAAATAACAGGATAGGGCGTTTTAAATACTAACAGAGCTTGTTATGGCAGATCAGTTCTCTTATCTAAATGATGTCTCGAAGACGCTGCGCGTGTGTGCAGGCACTAAATATGTCACAGATTTTTTTTTGTAATATTTTTTTCACTTGAAAAGTTTTCTCACATCAGTGTGGCATGCCAGGTTGTCTGGATCATATTTAAAGATATTCCACTGATACCCATCCATTTACAGTGAATTAATCAGCAACTGGTTCAGTACAGCCAGACTGATCTGCTGCATGATTGAAGCGTTTGTCACCTGTCCTACGCAACGTCCCACAGAAAGACAGTGACATCTGTAACGTCTCTAAACATCCCAGTTAATTGGCTGTCAGCGGTAACAGACTGGGACATATGACTGCGTGTGGATTTGTGCGTTTATGTGTGCGTGCGTGCGTGCGTGTGTGTGTGCGCGCGTGTGTGTGTGTGTGTGTGCGTGTGTGCGCATTTGGAGACTGATTTGACAGTCCCTGTCAGTGAGGCACACCTGTAGAAGCAGCCAGATTGTCACTCCACCAGTAGACAGGTGAAAGACAACATTAAAGCGGACTGAAATATTCCACGTTCCCATTTTGAAGAGCCGTCAGTCTTAAAATTTGATGAGTCAGTGGCCTGGCTGACCCGCCGAACACCCACTGCTGCTGGTTTGCTCTACACATGTTGTTGCTGACTTAAGAACAAGCCAAAGCTTGAGAGGTTTAACTCCAGTGAAGAAATTCGAATTATTGCGTTATTGTAATGGAATTTAAAGGGTTCCAGTAATATAAAATGTTTCAACAATTAGATTGGTCCACTTATCATGAAATGAGTGCATGAGGTCGACTACTGTTTAAAAAGGAAAAAAAGTTTTCTGACAGTGAAATGTGAACATCTAATTATTTATATATTCTACTACTACTACTACTACTACTACTACTACTACTACTAATAATAATAATAATAATAAAAACAGTCGCTCATTAGTCACTCAGCTGTCTGAATGGGGTCCTAATATTCTGATGAGCTGATGACCTCATGTGATTAACAGCTCTCATTCTGTTACTCCACAGAAGTAGTACGGAACACATTAGTTTGTATGGAGTGTGGAGAAATGAGTAAACCAGTGCGGTCTGTGCTGTAACATACTTTCACTATATCCATGACTCACACCCAGCTTTAATTAAAAGAACTTTTAAAATACCTTATTCTCTTGACTACTGGATGCTCATCCACAAATCCTACCTTCAGCACACCACCACTGGGTCCCTGGGCAAGACCCTTAACCCCAAGTTGCTCCAGGGAGACTGTCCCCTGTAGTTAGAGAATGAAAGTCGCTTTGGACAAAAGCGTCTGATAAATGCCGTAAATGTAAATGTAGGAGGTGTTAAGCCTGATAGCTTGCAGATCAGACTGTTCCTAGCTAAGACAATGGTCATGTGAGATTATGTTACATTTTACATGCAAAGAAGTTCTAGTATATTTGTGTAGCATATTATCATACACACAGCTCTTTCAATGTGCTTTACAGAAATAGAAAATATGATTGAGACAAATATCTCCTTCCTTCCAATTAGGACCGGAACCGATTAAGAACCGTACCTGAGAGCCCAAACCAGTTCTCAAGACTGTCTAGCAGAATGTTATGGTCAACAGTGTCAAAGGCTGCACTCAGCTCTAACAGCACCAGTACAGTAATTTTACTTGCTTCTGTTTTCAGGCGAACATCATTTAGTACTTTAACAAGAGCAGTTTCTGTACTATGATGTAGACAGAAACCTGACTTCTCCATAATCCTGCCTATAAAGGGAAGATTAGAGATGGGTCTACAACTGTTAAAAACAGAACTGTCTTCTTCAGGCGGAGTTTAATACCTGTGGTTGTGGACAGTGCTGGAAAAATTAGTTTAGAGAGTCATTCACAACATGCAACAGGTCCAGCACTAAGCAACTAAAAACAGGTTTAAAAAAGCTAAACTGTAAAAAAGCTAAACTGTAAAAAAGGTAAACTGTCCAGGGAACACGTAGATGAAGCACTATTTTCTCTTCTAACATCTATAGGATCAAACTTCGACATGATAGGCATGTTATTTATGTGGGTAGACGTAAGGTTACTTGAGTTTATAGGTTCAATCAAATTCACTACAATTTTATTTATAAAGTGCTTTTTACAACCAAGTTGTCACAAAGCAGCTTTACAGAGTCCAGGTCCGAGCCCCTAGTGAGTAAGCCAAAGGCAACAGGTGCGAGAAAAACTTTCGCAGCTGGAGGAAGAAACCTCGGGAGGAATCAAGACTTAAAAGAGGAAACCATCTTCCTCAGGTCGACCTGGAGAGAAATATTTTTAAATATTTTTGTCTAATATTTTCATTGGAACTGAAGGTAAGTGCACCTGGGGATATATGAGTGGCAAGGAGTGTACGAGAGTTCTTAGTGTTCCTGTTAATGGTTTTAGAGAAATATGCCCTTCTTCCTCTGCCCAAATCACGGGTGTATCTCTGGAGTCTCTCTTTGATAATGCCATAGTCAACTTGAAGTTTAGTTTGCCTCACCTCTGCTCTGCTTTCCTGCATTCTCACTTCTGATTAGTTGCGGCTGAGAACTTTCTCCACAGTGCTTTCTGTTTGCCAGAAATGGTTTTGACCTTGAGTGGTGCAATAGCATCAAAGAACCTGGACTTTGTAGAATTAAAATGATTAAAATGATTAACCTACAGACTCTGCTGTTATGCTTGGAGTCATCGATTTGGCTTTCATCAAGACATCCCTGGTATTTTCATTAATGCACCTCTTAATGACAGTCCTAGAGCCAGTTTGGATGATGGAGCAAACCAATACATCAAAGAAAACACAGTGCCACATCTGAAACATTCACTAAAGTAACAGTGAAGCCTTTACTGATAACCAAGTCCAGTGTGTGACCTTGGATCTGAGTGGGCACGGTCACGTGCTGAGTGACTTCAAAGGTGTCAAATAAGGCAGCAATTTCTTTGGCAGTACTGTCATTAGGAATGTCAATATGGATTTTAAAATCTCCTACAATGATAATAGTGACAATCAGTGGAAATTAATGACAGCATTGCAGACGACTCATGAATAAAATTAAGGCTGTGCTTTGGTGGCCTATAGATAATTACTAGCAGATTTCTCAGTGAACATTTTATGACAATACAGAGATATTCAAAACAACTAAATTCACCCCCAATGACAACTGCGTGGATTGAAATGTATCTCTATATAATGCACTTACACCCCCACCCTTCCTGCCCACACGAGATACTTTAAAAAAGTTAAAGTCTGGACGAGCTGTTTCGTTAAGAACCAATGCACTGCAGCTGTCATCTAACCAAGTTTCAGTTAAGAGCATCAAATCAGTCTTGTAGGTAGTAATTAGATCACTGACTACCAGTGATGTGTTGTTTAGTGGCCGGATATTCAAGGCTGCAATTCTAAAAGTGCGGGAGTGAGCCAATACAGATTGTGGCCTGCATTGAATAGAGTTGACCCCACAAACTCAGCGCTCTCTGTTCCCAGTTACTCTGTTCCAATTACAACTGGATCTACTGAAACAGGTACCAGCATGACTTGAGAGTCATCATGACTATTGCAGAAATCTTTCAGATATCAGTCCTTGCTAATATTCATTTATATAAATATTTGTGCATAATGATATACATTTACTAATGTACTTTTTATATATTATTATTTACTGATGTTATATTTTGCACTTACTTGGAAAGAAAATAACAAACATGTCTTGGCTTACCAGGTGGGAAGCTGTGTAAATTTGATATTTCACTGAACAGTTCTTCTAAAACCTTTACTAAAGAAATTCTTATGATGAGCAGCCTCCTACTGGCATCATGAAAATGACATCATGCTGTTGGATGGAGACCTTATACCATTAATAAAATTAGCGTTTAGCATATAGCTGTTTCTTTAAGTGCTAATGTGTTTGTGTGTATCACATGTGTTACTGTGCCTCTAGCGCGTGTCTGTGTGTGTTTATGAGAGTGATAGTGTGTCAGTTGGCTTGTCGACAGGATGACTCTCAGCTCATCAGCGAAAGGGAGGGGGAGCGAGGGAGAGCGAGGGAGAGCGAGTGAGGGATTTCTCTTGCTGATACCCATCAGCAGTGCTTGGGCTGAGCCACGCTGAATTCTCTCAGCTTTTATTGGATGTGATGGAGGGATATATGGCAGAATGCAGTAAAAGAGAAAGTGAGAGGGGAGAGAGAGAGAGAGAGAGAGAGAGAGAGAGAGAGAGAGAGAGAGAGAGAGAGAGAGAGAGAGAGAGAGAGAGATGTGATAACTCCATGAGGGAGGAATGTGGGCAGACTCATGACCGTCGTTAGCCAGCTCCCGATGATGACAGCCTCTAACAGCTATGCATTTGTCCAGATATTTTTTCAGCAGCTACCCGCGCTGGTGTGCTGTGGCATACGGATGATGCTCGTAATTGAGTTTGCAGAGAAGACGGCAACAGATTGCCATTTGGAGGCGAGCGATGGACATTCCAGGTCTTCTCTTGGGGAACAGAAAAAAGCCGCTAGCTGACTAACTGCTCAGCATTTGCGGGAAAATGAGGAAACAGTTTTTAGATCTTGAGCTACTGCTGTGGGAGATTGTTATTATTTTATACCAGAGACAACTGTTTGCCTAATTAGATTTTTGCACTGGTTTTAGTGTACAGCATTGCAGTTTTATAGGCTTTTTTATACTTCTTGAGAGGAAAGCTTGCTCCAGCGCTTGTTATTCCATGAAATGCAAAATATGAATTCCAGATCTGTGGTGCATGTATCAGTTACGCTGTCTGAATTACAATAGAAATTGTTGGAAGATGGGCCGTGTAGTTACGCCATCCAGGTTTTACAGAAATCCCATTGGTTGCTTTCAGCCAGGCAGCAGTTGGAAATGCATCAGGAAATGGGTTTTGATTGATCGAGGGTGAAAGCCCATGTGTCAGAGCTGCTGCTCAAGGGTGTATGCTTGTCAATAAACTTTCTCTTACAGTGCAATACATGGTCAGACTTTTCTCAGATTACACCCGTATTCAATCTTGGGAACCTCCTGCTCCTACGTCTGTAATGACAAGCGAAACCCAGGTTAAATCGATCTTGTGCAAATCATCATAATAAATACTGTATAATATTTTGGGAAAGATGTTTTGATGTTGTTTCTAGGGCTGTCATGGTTTTAAAGATCAGCTTTGGCTGTTCAAGGAGGCCCTGCAGAGTATTAAACAGGTGGGTCTATTGTTACAGCTGGATGTTGTCTATATAAAAAGTTTTGGTTATGACAAATCATTACCAATGCATCACAGTTTTACCTTGTCAAAGTAGCACAGATCCTTACCCTCACTTGCTGCCCAATACATCCCAACTCTTGCCCCTTACTGGTTGCAATGATATGACTGATATCTGTCTATTAAAAGTATTGGAACGCCTGACTATTACACCAAAAAAGACTTTAATAACACTGGATTTAAATACATAGACTTTATCACAGAGTTGGACCCACTTTGCTGCTGCTATAATGCATTGGAATCTGAGGGTAACTTGTTTTTACTGCAGTGGCAGAAAGCTGTGATTTGATATTTGATTTGATTACATTAATGTTTAAGTTGAGATTTACAGAAACCTTTGAACTGCAGCTGTGTAACAATGTTAAATGGAGCACCGCTGCTAAAAAATCTCCTTATTTATTGTTTGCAAACCAAATGTTATTACACTTTTGTTCATAAAGCAGTACTTTAAAAATCAAAGGTGTGCAATACACTACTTTTGAATTAATTATTTGATTTAGTGTATTACTAAGCGATTCATCTCAGAAATGAGAGAGAAAGCGATTAAAAATTTAAATACACATAAATACAGTGTATTGTGTTTTTAAAGGTATATCTTTAGAAAAGCAGTTGGTAGAGCACATGGTTGGTTCTTCTCCTCTTTGGCTGTCGCATGGATTTGTTTCATCAACTTCAGAATGAAGGATTAGATAAACTCAGTATTGAATGGTGACTGGATGCTGGGCTTCTTCAAGAAAAGGACTGGGAATGGTTACACTGCACTCACACATCTGATCATAATGCATTGTTTTATATTCATCATCATCAATATAATCAGCATTTCTTTTTTTCCAAGGGAATTGTGTTAACTACATAAATACACTGATTTTTCGCAGTATTATCTGTCTGGAAAATGTTTCCCTCGTAGCTCAGAAAGCTTCCAGACAGATTAATGTTCAAATGCCATGTTTGACATTGCACTTTTGAGGTCAGGACCTCTTTTATTTTGTTCGCCAATCCAAAACTTTGTGTAGTAAATGTGATTCTCATGTGTGTCCCCCACTGCTCAGAAGTGGAGCGACGAAGACTCAGAAGAGTTTTTTGCCTCCCAGGCACACAATCCCATCCCCTGTTCTCAGACTAACCTTGTTCACAACCCTTTCCCTTTTCCTCTTCCCTCCCTCTCGTCCTTCCATTATTCTCTCATCCTCTGACAACAAAGGCACTAGAGGAGAGAGAGAGAGAGAAGAGAGAGAGACCTTGGCCAGGTCACTGGGCTGAGATAGAAAGTTGTCCCTTTGCGTCTCTATGAGTTGTGAACTTTAGGAATATTGTATGAAAAGCATGACCTTCAACTGTATTGATCTCAGACTAAAAACACTCCTTTCTTCTCTCCTAGGAGACAAAAACATTCTGTGCTCTTATTCGCCGTTATGGTTTTTGACTCTTTTAATGTTTAATTCAGCTGAGTGTGAATTTGTGAGCCACTTTTTTTTTTCGGGAGCTGAGCGATTGGCTTTCCACTGCATTATTTATGCGGCTTCAGCAGACTACTTCGTTTGTGTTTGTTACCTGGTGTGCTTTAATTGAGCCGGCTGAAGCGTTTGTGAAGATCTGATTGAATTATTACTCAATCTCTGGTGTTATTTATTTATTTATTCATTTATTTATTTATTTTAAAAAACCCTGCAAGCTCCCCTGCATCACTGAACCGCGAGAAATTAAAACAAGTTGTTGAATAAGTCTCGCAAGCAAAATAAATGAGTTGTCTTGTGCCCCCCCACCACACACCCCACCCGATGCACTCGCTGAATATAGTCTGCAGATATGCCTTCTGGTAGAAGCACTGAGAGATGTAATTGGGTAGAAAGCATTAGCCGTTGCTTTGAACTAATGATTAACACCACTTTGAAGTAGAAAAATGATGATTTATTTTGCGCGGATGCGGCAAGCCGCTTTGTATCGGCTCCAGACGTTTGTAGTCCTCCCTCATTGAGTTTGTGTACTTTAAAGAGTCATTCACTTGCGATCATTTGATCATCCGTAGCCCAGATAATGAATCACAGGCTCTGCAACTCCTTCAGGCTCGCAGCTCCTACAAGTTCAAAACACCTGCTGAGGCTCCTTCAGCTCCAGGTATAAAAAGAAAGGCCACAATTATTAGTACGCAAACAGGCGGTTTGAAATCGTTTCTGTGCGCACTGTATTGTGTACAGTGAGTGTGGACGACTCAATAAATCCGCTGTCAAATCCAACCTCATGAAGTCTGACTGAAGTGGGCTGGCAGCTCCAGGGTGGGGTTGGCGAGAGGACAGCGAGACATTTGAGGTAATTGTGTCCCGGTACCACAATAGAGCAGGACTGCTGTGTGTGCTTTTATTTGGCCTGAGCCTGTGGCGGAGCTGCAGGGCGGGACAGGCTGTTCCAATTGGGGTTGAGGATTAGCCCTCACACAACAAAAAGCAATCCCCCTCCAGCCACTGACCTTTATTGCCTGCTTGGCAAATCATAACTAGGTGACTAGTAAACTTCCACAGTGGCAACCAGTGTGTGTGTGTGTGTGTGTGTGTGTGTGCAGAGGGTGAAATTAAGTCCATCCAGGGCCTACAGCTTTCATATGTGGTATCATTCACACATTATAGAAGTCACCTGCATTGATAGCCTGGTTATAACTAGGCCTCTTGTTACTAATTCTTTTCCCTATATTTAATAAAAAAAAATATCGTAACGTATGATTTCCTTACTTATGTCTCAACCTCTGACTTTTCTTTGATAGGATCTGTTAAGATGTGTAACTTAGCCAAGCTGGCAATAATTTTGTTGAAAAACAGATGTTGGTTTAAGTATAGCTTTTCCAGTATGAACGAACAGAACAGATGTGCACGAATATACGTAAATGTATATGTTATACTAGCAATTTTTAGTATGTGTGTATAGTAATCGTTAGTTACGGCCATGATTTATAGTTATTAATTATTCATTTCATACATTTGCACGTAATCACAGAATTCGCCTTCATTCATTCAGTGTCCACCCTGTTATGTGCTTGTCCACCCTATCCTGCACTGGTCACCCTGACATATTGATATTTTGATAATCTAATTAAGTTTATACAGTTAAATATTTGTATATACAATTAAATGTGTCCTGCAGCTAAGTTTTGGGCAATAATCTGCAAATTAAATTAGCATTCAAATATCACAGAGTTCTCAAAATTGCAAAAAAGTGCAACTGCTAAGAGTTTAGTTGAAATGGATGGTATTTATGAGTGTTTATTCGTAATTAATAAGAAAATCAATTACGAAATGCAGTTTAGGTCTAACCAGAAGTGCAATAATGTCAGCGTGAGGTGTGAGGGGAAAAGGGGAGAGGACACACGTTATGAGGGAAAACCAAGGGTTTAATGATAAATGTAAACAAAGGAACAGAAAACAACCAAACTAGGCAAGACCCGTGCTCCGGGCAAAAGGTAAACAAGAAGGCTGCACGTAGGCACTCGGGGTAAATCAGGTA
>JBBPDC010000129.1:19227891-19238292 GCA_037974485.1 Hemigrammopetersius urotaenia
GAGTGAACAGTGAATACCCAGAGAGGTACAGTAGGAGATCAGTGAGTGAACAGTGAATACCCAGAGAGGTACAGTAGGAGATCAGTGAGTGAACAGTGAATACCCAGAGAGGTACAGTAGCATGGCAGCATTAGAAACAGATATTTTTTAGATCACTGTCTTGGCCAGGTTGAGGGTACTAAACCACCCAAAGATGGAACTAAATGGTTTGTGTTTCTAATAAAGTGGCCACAAATCCATGTTAACCTCGTCCCACTTCCTGACCAGTCACACATTCCACCACCACTCTCTTAGGAATCTTTACACTATGCTCTTCCACTCTGTCTATAACAGCCTCGACTGCCTATTAAACAACTTTTGGCTGAAGCCGACCGTGTGATCATTTTCCCCCCTACACCGCCCAGGGTTAAGCAGAGGCACCGATGCCACACTCCACAGACAGAACCAAACACTCCCCACATGAAGTCTGCATGAATTATTCACGGTGCCGCCGCTTGTTGTTGTGACGGGTCATTTCCGCCCGCCGTTACGGCTCTCATATCTTCAGAGATGCTGAGCTCTGTGTACCGCACACCACAGCATTCCCCCTCAATTTGACACCGAGCCCTTACGTATGCACACGTACATTAGATTTATTCAAATCAGCAGCTGCGCAGGAGTTTTAAAACAGAGCAGCACTTTTGGAATGGGCAGAATAAGAACAGAGATGTCCAGCACCGATCCAGCACGTGCCTTTCCCTTTCAGGCTGGAGTGAACTCTAATGAATGTATCTGGGAGCAATCCACAGGCACTATTCCAGCCCCGCTGCATGCCCAGGAGAGCCCTCTCAAATTGGGTTACAGCCTGTCATGCTAGAGCCCAAGGCTCTGCTGTAAGCCTGTCATTGAGGAAGTGCACAATGTCCATGCTGCATTTTTAAACCTCACTTTTATCAGATAGATAGAACCTGATATATATGATTCGCTTGAAATATTTCAGTATTTCTATATAAACCCTATGTCTTCTATGATACTCTCATACTCTCTTGCATACATTTCAGCTGCCATTCTTTTTGGGACACCTTCCCACAGTTCTTCCACAGGGACATACTTTCATACTTCTTGCAAGATCCAGAATTCAGCCTTAGAGGGTTGTTTATTCTGCTTCTGCCAAGTTAATTCCAAATTATAGTCCATTAAGGCACCTCAGATGTCCAGTTTGGGTGGTTTAGTGCAGATTTCTGTGTTTCCTTTTTTCAATAACAGCATCTCAAGCAGCTACACATCCTTTCAGACCTGAGGTCTTGACTTTTCAGATCTGAAATGACAGAGGAGGTTATTTTTCTCCACTCTCTCAAAGATGAAAGGTGTTTATCTGAGAGGTGTTGTTTCAGAGGTTTACTGGGTCATGAATGGCTGCTTCATGCTTCATCTCTGTGCACTACAGTTGTGGAAACTTTTTGTTTGTTTTTATCTTTAGTTGAGGAGGCACAAAGGTTGTTAAATTGAAAACTGATACTGAACGTTGTTGTAATATTATGTAAATTGTTTCCTATGTTTTTCAGACACTGAGTAATTTGTGCTTTACTGCCATTTCAGTTGGAAATTAAATAAAAGATGAGGGTGATTTCTGCACACTGGTTCCCTGTAGCTTATCTGTTGCCATGCTCAATCCTCCAGGCCCTCATCAGTGAACAGTTTGTGGCTATAGACTCTTGGCTGAATATTTTGTGGTGTTGGATGAGTGTTTAAAGAGCGCCGTCTGATATGCTCACACCAGTGCCACCCAAAACTACTCTTCCACTAATACCAAATAATACCTATGATTGGTACTATGGTCATAAACTGACCTTTTATAAAGAGAGCAAAGGGTATCTACATCACAACAGATGGGCTACATCCTGTGACTGAACACGTTCATAGTGGTTTACCTGTTTTACATAATTATTTATGCGTTTTCATCTGTAAGTACCTTTCATCAGGTTGGGCACTTTTTGGTTTTTGAGTGCCACGCTAGACTGTGGAGGTAATGATGGTCCCAGATGTCTGTCTAAGTAGCGGGGACATAATGTCCGTGACTACAACAACTGTAGCCCAGTCCAACACCTTCAGTGATCTTGTGAAGGGACCATAAACCTGAGGCTTTGGGATGGAGAAAGTCGAACATAAGCCTCCCTGACGCCTAAACATGGAGATAGAAAAGCATCTTAAGCCTGAGCGTGGAAATGGTACTGAAGTCTTCTCGTCTGAGTGGGCTTTCTAAGAGCCCCCAGCTTCAACTCTCGGCTCGTTCTGGTCTCTGCCAGCTGTGGTGTTAGTCCAGAGATCCCTGAAAGCTGTGTGCTCTCCGCAGAGGACCCTCAGTCCAGTCCGGGCAACGTGATGAATGAGCCGTGTGGCATGTTCGCTCTGAGCGGCATTGTCAGGTATGAAAAATGATGTTATTACAATCAAACAGCAACCATGAAACCTGTCACAGGGGCTTGAATAATATTGCCAATGCTCTCAACAGTCGCAGAACCTCCTACTACTCTCGGTTCGGGCTGAAATGTGGAAGACAAACAGAACGAAAAGAATAAACAGAAAATCACTGCATGAAATTTGTCCGATAAAATTATATTTAATTCAACACATATCTTTGTTGTTCTGTATATTTATTAGGGTTTGTTGCATCTAGCCCAGGGTCAATCCAAAACGCCACTGAATCATTCATTTCACTTAGTCCTCAGTGAATTATGGTCCAATATTAAATTAAATTCCAAGAGTAGAAACACATGCACTCACAATCTTTTTTTTCTGCCAATCTTGTATTTACAACTGTAGATATTTAATCAGCTCTGCTTATCATATCGATGTAGTTTGTAGTTTACAGTCACACTCAACAGGACATCTGTTTTTCCCTTGTTATCCTTTCTTCTCCATCATTTTTCAAGACCCCCATAGTATCACCACTGAGCAGGTGTTATTTGGGGGAGTAGACCATTCTCAGCATTGCAGTGCCACTGACATGATTGTTGAATGTTAGCAGGTGTGTGTTGCAAGTGTTTTTATCACCTCTGAGTCCCTGCTGGGCTGGGAATAGTTACAAAAACTAAATCTGACCAACAGTTTCCTGTGGTCAGAAACTGCTTCGACATCAGAAAAGCGGACCAACAAGCTAGAGGTGTCTAATGGAGTGTGCATAAAGCACATACACCACAATATTTTTTGTTCTCTGTATGAATAATTATCTAGTCCATGGTCAGTCCAGGGTCAATCTACAAATCCACATTTAAAAGAATAATTTATTTTGCTTAGTCTCCAGTGAACTATCCTTCAACATTAGATCAATAGTAGCAACATATACACTGACAACCTTTTATAGGAATGCTGAGCTTGTATCTACAGTTATTGTAACAGCTCAGCTTACCATGCAGATGGACTCTGTAGTATAGAATCAATTAACAGTGCTTTATGCACTTCCTGTGTCCATGCCATTGCAGTGTTGAGAATAATACTCCTAAATAATACTTCCTGAGTGCTGATCCTATGGGGCTCCAGCCACATAACATTGACGCTTGATGTCATGACCAAATTAACATGTGTCACAAATTGCCAGGACAGCAAACATTGGAGTATCTGTCATCACATTTACCAAGAATGTTAACATGATACTCTTATTAATTGACCTAATCTGTCATGAAACTACATAACTGATATGGTTATGAACTGTTTATGGTTATATCAAAGTGTAGCAAAATGTGTTACCAGTGGTACTAAAATGTAATTCGTAGGAGCAGATGGATCACAGTCTGCTACTTTAGAGCTACAAAATGCACCCATATGGTAAGTGGACCTGATAAAATGGTCGGTGAGTTTACAGACAGGGTGGATGGTTTTAAAATGGCCAGTATGTGTAGAATTGCATTTCTAACATAGAGACAATATCCCTTATGAGGTAATATTCCTAGTCTACTGCTGCGGAAGATGTTAATGTGGCTGCAAGAGTAGTATAATGTGAGTGTAATGGAGTCAGTGTGTCTCTGCGGGTAGGTGTGAGAGAGTTGCACTAGGCTGGGATGGAGCCCAAGGCTGTCTCTCCACACTCAGAGAAAACCTGCCAGATTTACTGTGCCATCACACATATGGCACAAGAGCTGCGCTGTACTTAAAGCCACTCACCTTCATGCTCTAACTATCTCTCTTGCTCTTCCTCTCCCTCTCCCTCTCATTCTCTTGCATCTCTTTCTCTCTCTCTCTCTCTCTCTCTCTCTCTCTCTCTCTCTCTTTCTGTCATTCTCTCTCTCTTTCTCCTCTCTCCCTCTCTCTCTCTTCTCTGTCTCTCGCTCTCTTTCTCCTCTCCTCCCTCTCTCTATCTTTCTTTTTCTCTATCTATATCTATCTCTTTAACACAGCAGTAATTGCAAAACTGCCATTAATATGGGATTTGAGGTTATTGATTAGTGCTGGGCAAAAAGAAAGAGGGCTTCAGAAAAAGAATAAGATTAGACGGATGGATGTATAGATGTATAGATGGATGGATAGATGGATGGATGGCTAAATGGATGGATTGATGGATAGATGGGTGGAAGGATGAATGGGTGGATAGATGGATGGATGGATGAATGGATGGATGGATGGATGGGTGGATGGATGTGTGGGTGGGTGGAGGGATGCATGGATGGATGGATGGATGGATGGATGAATGGATGGATGGATGGATGGATGGATGGATGGATGGGTGGATGGGTGGATGGATGTGTGGGTGGGTGGAGGGATGGATGGATGGATGGATGGATGGATGGATATACAGGTGGAAGGATGGATGGGTGGATTAATGGATGGATGGACAGATGGATGGATGGACGGATGAATGGATGGATAGATAGATGGATATATGGATGGATGGATGGTTGGATGGATGGATAGATAGATGGATATATGGATGGATGGATATGGATGGATGGATGGAGAGATGGATACACAGATAGACAGACAAGACAGACAGACAGAGAGACTACATGGGACTCTAAGACTTTCATCTAGATGTTAAAAGATGTTAAGATGTTCCAGGAGTCAACGTTTCAGTTTCTACCACACCAAACTGACATATAGGTAGATATAGATTTAGGGTTAATAGATATAGAAAATAATGTTTTACGTCTTTTTTCAGCTTCATTTTCAATCAATTTCTATTTACTCCAATCATTCTGTACATGGTCGTGGCATCCATCTCCAGTTTCTCCATGTTCTTTCTCCAGTGACAGGGATCACTTAGGATCTCCTGGTGGTTGCGCTGCATGCAGCAACCCCTGTAAAATGGGTGAAATCGATTTTCTTGCCATCTCTTTGTGTTCACTATAGATTTTACAAGCTTTGCTGATGATGGGAGCATTTAAGCATGGACTGCTGGCTCAGGGGGATGGACCAAATCCAGCAGCATCCAGTCATCTCCAGTCAGAGAACAAGTGGTGGAGTTAACCTGAGTGGGTTCTAGTTGAAGTGAAAAGTTGGCCCCTGTGTGCCAGGTTAAGAGACTATGAGCTCTCCTCTATGAAGACACTTCAAGCCTTTGGGAAGGAACCAGATTTACCAGTAACCATGGTGACGCCAGCACGTTCTGGCGTCACTTCACCAGTATCCCAAGGCAGCGCAAAGCTGTAAACACTAGCGCACAGCGTTCCTCTGTTAATCGTATAAATAAGACAGAATGCGTGGTCATGGGTGAGTAGACCAAGGAAGTCGTTCATATGCTTCCAAAAATTAAATTCATTCCAGTGAGATGAATCATCGTCTTGTACCAACGCCTGGGTTTCTCAATATTGTGTGAAATGTCAATGAGGCTAGGGAGCAAGTTTATCACTGACATTTCATTTCTGGATTCTAAAACAATGGTGCACTGTTGAGGGTTGGCAGGGGGGATTCTTTTTTTTATTTTTATGTGCCTTGAGATGCAATAATTTACATTTAGGAAAGCTAATTGCAATGCACTACTCGGCCCACAAATGACCTGGCCATGCCCCGTTCACAGTAACAGTAGCATGTCTATACTCGCAAAAATCCCATTTTTCATAATGAGAAATTGTAGTAGTGCCAAACTGATTGCATTGTTACAGAAAATATTTATTTCATGGGTGTGTGGAATATCACATTGCCAAAAAACTCACGTGTGTATGAACGTTCTTTCAGACAGGATTTGTTAAGGTGTGTAACTTAGCTGTCAGCTTTACAGGTATGAAGAACAGATGAGGACTACTTAGGCACTGATGTACATCACTCTGGATAAGCCTAAACGTAAACCTAAACGTAAACGTATAAATTGGATGTATTTTGTTATGCAAGTGCTCTAGGCTGAATGGGATCTTAATCAATGCTCTTGGTGTCACCATTTGTTATGAAAGTATACATTTGTCTGTATAGTCAGTTAACGATGGTTTCTGACCATGGTTCTGAAACAGAAAACATTTGGATCTCTCTCTCTCTCTCTCTCTCTCTCTCTCTCTCTCTCTCTCTCTCTCTCTCTCTCTCTCTCTCTCTCTCTCTCTGTTTGTGTGGGTAGGTGGGTCTAATTTTGGAGGCTGGAGATTCATTAAGGGTGCCCCACACACTCCACTATGGGACAGGTGCAGCTGTGGTGGAGCTCCAGCACCTTAACCTGTGCTGTGACTCCAGACCCATAGGGGGCTGTGAAACAACCTCCTCCTCCTGGAGGACGTGTCTGCGCACAAATCACGGACATCTTCGCTCAGACAAACAATGATCATGAAGGTATGTTCACACATAGTCCTCATTAGTGCTCCTACACATTTAACCCTGCCAGGATGTCACTAAACTCCACTTGTGTGATTAACTTTTAATAAAAAGGGTTCTAGACAGGACCAGAATAGCTTCTATGACTTGTATAGAATAGGTTCTTCTGACTCATTTCAAGAAATTGTCAGTCAACTGAAAGGTTTTTAGAAAACCAAAAGCAATTGTCCTATCTCAAAAAATGGTCCCACTGGCCCATATATGCTTAAGAGTGTATTACCAGACAAGAAACCACCCTTTGTCCTTTAGTTAAGCTGAATACTTGCTTTGATGCAAAAACAACTTCACCCCAAAACAACAAACATTGATAACATTTGGAACCTTTCACTCATAATAAAGAACATGGAGAAGTCTTTCTTTCTTTCTTCTTCTTTTTCTTTCTTTCTCTCTTTCTTTCTTCCTCCTTTCTTTCATTCTTTTTATCTTTCTTCATATGGACACGTGTTTACTTGGTACTGACACGATGTTTACTGACCTTAGTTAAAGATCTCCTCCATTTGACATATAATTAAGACTCCCATTAGAATCAACATTTAAAAATGGACAATCGTTAACATCTGTAATACCTTAATTCTCCTCTTTAATTAAATTAGTTGTCCCTTTAAAAGGACATAAATAACTTTACCATCAGAGAAACTGATCCCTTTATCTCTTCTTCTTTTTTTCTCATTAACGACTATTGACCTTTAAATCCATAACATTGGCATTTTTTATTCACAGTAAAAAGCTCAACCATTCGTTTGAGTCATTATAATGACCCCCATCCCACCCCATTAGATATTTAACGTGCCCAGTGTTTTACTTTCTGTCTTTTTTTATACGAAGGTCTCTGATTCAGATCTTCATGCAGCTGAAGAGCTTTTTTCACGATTCCAGCGCGTGAGGCACTGAAAGCTGTCTCCATCTAGCGGCTCCGCATCTGCGCTCGCAACAGCCGCGAAGAAGCGCAGAACCCCCCCCCCACACACACACACACACAAACCCAACACCAACCCCACACCCCAACTTCTCCACAGCTATTCATCTGAAGTCACGCATTCCTGCGTCACCTTCCTCCCTTTCCCCTGTAAGGTTTTTGTTTTGCGGAGACTTCACATGAATGTGCAAGTGTCTTTGCGCGTGGTGCACGCCCCCTACCCACCGCTCCCCGCTGAGCATTTTTCACGTACATGAGCTTACTTTCCCGTAGCGAAAGCGACCACGCCGCCGGAGTGGGTGGGAGGAAGTGAAGGGGAGTGGGACGGAGGGGGGGGCTTGGTTTATCCGAAGTGTTGGAGCACGTGACACGCCTCGGCCAGGAGCTCGGGCTCTCCGCCGCACGCTCACATCTCTCAGCTGGTGGCTCGGAGAGAGGAAGGCGTGTGGAACAAGTTCTGCAGCGACGTGTCGGGCTTCTTTCACCTCGTTCCCAAGGAAAGCAAATGGAGTAAGAAAAAAAACGAGGTTGGATGCTTTTTTCACACACGCTGAACACGCGCACGGGGTCTGGGGAAGGGGACTCTCTCGCGGAATGAATGGACCGCTGTGAGGCTGCGCTGGCGGTTAAAAAGCAGAGGCTGCTGCCAGTCCTGCACTCTGGCTCCGTGTTCAGAAGTGCCTGACCGCGAGCCGTGCGCCACAGTCGCCTCCACAAACTCCCCGAACTTGTTGCTGCTACTCCTCTCCCACCGGCGCGGGCGGACAGGACACCTGTTTTCTCCCTGAACCTGTTTCCACTCGCTGCTCAGTTCCAGGAGAAGCGAAGGCGATCGAGCGCGCGCCCCGCGATTCATACCGAGCGCTTTGGGCTATTTCCTTTCCGAGCACGCGCGGATTTGTGTGGAGGTAAGTAAGAAACGCGTTCAGGGAAAAGTGCAGATACGCGCAGTGTGTCCTGTGCCGTTCATGGCAGGATGAGGAAAGCGTTCGTTTTACGCACGGATCCCCCTCGCAAGCGTCGGTTCCCTTCTGTCTATGATAGCGGTACATTTTATTCCTGATCTCCACTCTTCTGTATTGTCATATTGTAACGTCCCTAAGGCACATGGCTTCCCGTAGGTCCTGAAGAGCTTGCTAGAACTTACAGAGCTTTTGGAAGTGAGTGACAAGCCTTTGCTGTTTTTGGTCCTCCAGATGTGTCCTGCCTGCGTGGGAGCCCTGTGAGCCCTGAGTGAGTCTTGAGTCAGACCAGCTTGTGCCCAAGAGCTCACCATGGCGGCCGGGGTGGCAGCGTGGCTGCCCTTTGCACGCGCTGCGGCCATAGGATGGATGCCAGTGGCCAGCGCACCCATGCCCCCTCCGCCCCGCGAAAAGAGGCGCACCCAGGATGGGCTGATCATCCTGAACGTGAGTGGCACCAAGTTCCAGACATGGCGAAACACACTGGAGAGGTACCCGGACACCCTGCTGGGCAGCACAGAGCGCGACTTCTTCTACCATGAGGAAACCAATGAGTACTTCTTTGACCGCGACCCGGACATCTTCCGGCACATCCTCAACTTCTACCGCACGGGAAAGTTGCACTACCCACGCCATGAGTGCATCTCGGCGTACGACGAGGAGCTGGCGTTTTTTGGCATCATCCCGGAGATCATTGGTGACTGCTGCTATGAAGAGTACAAGGATCGGCGCCGGGAGAATGCAGAGCGCATTCAGGATGACGAGGACAGCGAGACCGCCAATGACGCAGCACTGCCAGACATGACCTTCCGCGAGTCCATGTGGCGGGCCTTCGAGAATCCACATACCAGCACCATGGCCCTGGTCTTCTACTACGTCACGGGCTTCTTTATCGCTGTGTCTGTAATGGCCAATGTGGTGGAGACAGTACCATGTGGCAACAGGTTTAACAGCAAGGAGATGTCTTGTGGCGAGCGCTATGCGCTGGCCTTCTTCTGCCTGGATACGGCGTGTGTCATGATCTTCACCGTGGAGTACCTGCTGCGTCTGATCGCCGCGCCCAGTCGATACAAATTTGTGAAGAGCGTGATGAGCATTATCGATGTGGTGGCCATCATGCCCTACTACATCGGACTGGTCATGACAGACAATGAAGACGTGAGTGGTGCCTTCGTCACACTCCGAGTCTTCCGTGTCTTCCGCATCTTCAAGTTCTCGCGCCACTCGGCGGGCCTGCGCATCCTGGGCTACACGCTGAAGAGCTGCGCCTCAGAGCTGGGCTTTCTACTCTTCTCCCTCACCATGGCTATCATCATCTTCGCCACCGTCATGTTCTACGCAGAAAAAGGCTCCAGTGCCAGCAAGTTCACCAGCATCCCTGCCGCCTTCTGGTACACCATCGTCACCATGACAACGCTGGGGTAAGTGACGAAGGGTTCTGGGAGGGGATGCGTGTTTGAATGTATGTTCACATGGTTTGTTCCTGGTGATTTAGAAACTACAAAGCACTGAATGAGTGCTGGAATTTGAATGTAAGAGCCAGCAGGTGATGACATGATCCACAGTCATCATTTGCTCACACTAGTTCAAAGTAATATCTTTACTGTAGCTGGCACTGGAAGTGGTGGAGAGCTAAAAATAGAACAAGGGTAAGGAGGAAATCAATGTAAGATATATCTTACACATACACACACACACACACACACACACACACACACACACACACACACACACACACACACACACACACACACA